>JBCEWB010173332.1:0-25434 GCA_039654565.1 Peronia peronii
GAGATAGATAGATATAGATAGAGGCGAAGGGAAATATAGAGATAGATGTAGAGAGAGATGTAGATATATTTTTTTTTTTTTTTTTTTTAAATCTTGTTACATGCAAGGTGACCTAGCAAGGTGACCTGATCTAAGCAGTTGGCAAAGCCGAGACCAGCACAAGCCCGCCTGTAGCTATGACTTCAATTAAGCCCATACTACAGGGAACTCAGAAAATGTGGCTGCATTATAAAGGCACTCGTGTAATCATCTTCCTTGCATCTCTCTAATCATTCATTCATTATCACATTATCAGTGCACCTGTAACATTCTTGATAAACATTGATAAGCACAAGGAAATCCTACCGCAAGAACAGTCTGAGGCCAAACAATAATAATAATAAAAAAACCTTCTCTGCATGTATTTACTTTACAAGTTGAATAACTGTAACACTCCTCTAAAGGTTCTCACTAGATTTGTGACCGTATCTGGGAAAAAATATTCAGCTTTCTGATGTCGCAAGGTTAAAAATAGGAGACACAGATAAACGTGGTAAAAAATCAATTTCCTCATTTTTTGGCTTCAAAAACTTTGTTGACGTCTGAACTGTTTGGTCAAAAGTTATTTTACCGATCAGAGGCTTATAAATAACATTTTAAAACATTTTTTCATTCCGCGCACAGCATAAGAGAATTCATATCAAGCAAAAAAAAAAAAAAAGTGTTTTCCTCGAAATGGCATTTTCGCAACTCGTGACTCTAAATTGATAATATCTCGAATACTAATTACAATATTATTTGAATATTTTTTAAAGCTAAATCAGCAGGAAATGTTCTTCTGCTCAAAATCTAAAACATTTGCTATGTCAAAAAAGTTGCGATCTAGACCCTTTTTCCCCAGGGACTCAGATATGTTCACGTTTGATAGCTAAATCGATGAAGAAATACATAGTAAATCTAATCTACATAGACTGGACCTCATAAACACCTTTATTTAGCAGTCTCCAAATGAAAAAAAAATATCGATAAACGTCAGTCTGTGCAGTTTATGGACTTTATTTTGTGGTATCTGAATGAACAAGAGATAAATCTATCACTTAAAATCATTCATAAACTTTATCGTTGACAAACTTCATTATGCAGACACTAAACCAGATAAATTCTGGCTATCAAGGACAAGTATACTGTGTCACATCAGATAAATTTCTAGATAACTTTTGAAAATTTGGTATACATTGATGATTTTCATCAAAACAGAGAACTGAAACAAAAAGTCCTGCGTGTAACAGACATTGCTCATTTGTGGAAATATGGGGAAAAAACAATGGGAACTTCAGAATAAAATATGGGGCAATCTATACAATCAATATACTTCAAGCAATAAATATCTCACTATGTCAATTCCATTCTATAAGTGTTACACTGTAAAGCAAAGAGATCGATACAAATAGACATAACTCGATAGAGTTCATTCTAAATAAACTTCACCATGCGCTCGTTAAATAGAGAAGAAAACGCAGACTACTTCAAGCACGTTCTTTTATCAGAACTTTCCCCTGTCTTGCTGCGAACCCCGGCTCATCCAGCCGATCAATGTTCCATTTCCCTTTCTCGGTTTGCGTCCCCCCCCCCCAACCTTCTCTCTCTCTCTTTTTCTGTCCATCTTTTCAGATAGGGGGCTAAAAATAACTAGCTTCTCCCGGCTTCCCATCTCCTGGGCTTTCTGAGCTAAATTTGACTGATTTGCTTGAAGATACTCTTCGGGAAAATCGGGTCAAACCAAGTTCGGCTACGGATTTGATAGGGTATTCGTGACAGTCCGTGCCGGGAGAATTCGTGAGGTATTGGTCAAAATCGAAATAGAAGCTCCTGTCCCGGAATAAGGATGCAGAGTGAAAAACATTGGCCGGACATTGAAGGATGTTCGGAATAGATAAGAGCTGAATGGAGAGAGGGTGGGAGAGAGAGAGGGCGAGATAGAGATAGATAGAGAGAGAGAGAGAGAGGGAGAAAGTTCTGATGTAAAATAATGTAAATAGAAGAAGCCGAAGGCAGTGAAATAAGGGTCGTGCCACTTCAGTCAATATCGAGGTATCCACTGTGAATCCAATTTGACAGATGAAGCAGAGAAATGAAATAACGCTCCTTCTATGTTCTTGATTTTTTGTTTGTCTGTCTGTCTATTTGTCAGTCTGTCTTTCTTTCCTACTTTCTCTTTTTGTTTTTCTTTTTTCCTTCTTTCTTTCTTTCTTTCTTTCTCTCTTTCTGTCTTATTTTTTTTTCATCTTTCTTGCCTGCAGTTTTTAGTTCAAAGTGAGATTATCCTCTTAATTTTCGCTTCACCAACAATGCTGCCGTGAGCCTATAGAAGAAATTCATAATAATTATGATAACAACATATTCATGACCACGAGAGATCGACTAATGAAATACTTTAGCACAGCAACAAGCAAAACGAATGTCAAAGACCGCCATAACAACACCACCAACAACAACAATACTGAAACAGAAGAAATAAAACTTACCGAATCTATTTCTGATATGCCTGATTCTGATTATGTGACAAAAAGGGATATGGAATCAAACAAATATATAAACAAACAAGAAAACCTCGTAAATTTCTGTTCTCTGTGTTGTTTTTGATTATATATAATATAATATAATATAATATATAAAATATAATAATATATGTACATATAAAGTTTTTAAATTTAAAGAAATGTTGTTTTTTTATAGCACTGGAATCACCTGCACAGAAGTGGACATAGAAAGAGGGTATGTCGTGTAGATCGTGACGCCAATGTTGCCGCAAATTATGACAATCAAACTGAATTAAAACCATCAAAGACCCGCCCTAAGAATGAGTGCAGCTTTAACATCAGAACTCACACGGAGAAGACAAGATACATATGGCACTTGTGGAAAGGCTGTCTTTATCATAACAGTGTTCTGGCTAATAATCGGGATTCATGTCCAGTTCAATTCACATGTTTTGTAACAGTACCAAAGACACTATACTGATAAGACCGAACGCTCTTCTTCACGTCACTAAAAAATGGGTGCACAGCCATGCCAACTGCTGGCATGTACATATCTTTTTCGCGTCATTAGAACACGCCTGCGTTACTAGTTTTGTTTTCAAGATCTGAACATTTGTGCTCTAACTTACCTTTCTGGATCCTTTTGGGAAAATAGGCATGCCATGCTTCTTGAAGATTTGTAATCAATGCCTGTACACCACTGCCTACCCCCCTGTGCTTGGTTTCATTGTTGCCACCATTGTTGTTTACAGACTGTAGACTCGCGACGCTATAGGGCGCTGCATGTCACGGTAAACGCAAAAATTGGCGTCTTATCGGTATAATGTCTTTGATAGTACAACAGAAAAGGTGATGGTAAAATTTATAGAAGAAATTGAAAATGATACCCACCTCCCTTGCTCTCTTCAGGTTTGATGAAGTCATGCATGGTGACAGTTCTGTACTGGTTAGCTGCAAATGTAACACATAAAAACATGTTTGAAAAAAAATGTTGTTGAGAAGGCATTTTGTTAAAAGTTTTCCCAGTTGAAAGGCTGATAATGTTGAGACTGTGCTTTATTAAAGACATCCCAACTGAAATTTAGTTTGATGTGTCAGAGGTGTTACTGAGAACGTGCTCTATTATTTTGTTCCCCAACTTAAAGTTTGGAGGGTCTGTTAATTTATCTTGAGAGGAATGGGAGATCGTTGTGCTCAGTCCTATTACTTCCCTGTACCAGACAAAAGAAGGATTGAACAAGCAGTGCAAAGAGGATAAAAAATCACTTTTGCGCCCTTTGCTTGAAACATACGCCATGAAAAATTCAAAATAATAATAATAATAATAATAATGTAAAGAGAATGTTTTCTTCTTATTGTTATAATTTTATAAAATTTTTTGGCGATCAGTCTTTCGAATGTCAAGAAGTAAAGGGATTTTTTTCCTCTTTACACTGCTTGCCAAACACCTCTTTTGTCTGGCAAAAGGAAGTAATAAGGTCAAAATGATCTCCCCTTACACGATTCCCGCTTTTGGGAGGAGCAGATAATCTGTGAAACGATCTCCCATTTGATACATGCAATAGTAATTATCGTCTGAATTGTTTATTCCTTGTCCATATATATGGAATATCTTATGAGACAGAGCTTTGGTATCTTCTTAAGTCTAAGTCATAATTAACATAAACAGTGTCAACACATTTGTTATGCTTCCACTGGATGACTTTAAGTGACCCATCTCCTCTCATTATACAGAGATCGAAGTGGGTATTTCTTATACGTAGGAGACCACAGGCAATTCTACTTAAACATTACTAAAATCGTAACATAAATTTATACACATGGCTTAAACTTTAAAACGGATTTTGTACCGGCAACAAACTTAATATACTAGAAGAAACAAAGAACAGTCTTCGGAACTCCATATATTAACAACAACAAAAAAAATTAACAAGGTGATGGCACTGGCCAACTTTTGGAATCTTTTGGTTCCCCAAGTGATTATGTTACCAAGTGGACAAGTCTTACTTCGAGAAATGAGATTGTCTGCTTTCGAAATTGTCTAAAGCATGTGTTAAGGCTGTAGTGGTTTATATTGGTCTGTTATAGAAATGATAGTAAGCCAAAAAGGTCATGTGCCCTTTTACAGTGTAGGTTTTAGATGTCATGAATTAAATAAGATAAGAGATTTAACACACGGAGTATAGGGCTTACAAGAGGACAGAAGATATAACAAATTTGTTGTCATTTAGTAGAGCTCTCTAAGCCAGATCTGGAATGGGCGATTAGAAAGTATTCTGAATGTAATTGCTCAATGCAAAGGTGCACAAATCTTCTCCATGTTCAGTGCAAAAAATGCCGGCATATTCTACGTCTAGTATTGCTGTACTTGCTCAAGGCAAAGTTGCAAGAATATGTTCAATTTGGTACTGTTGACATACTCTTTGCAAAGTTGTTAAAATTCTCTGCTTGGTATTATTGAACTGCTCAATGCAAAATCGTCATTGTCAGCACTGTTGAACCGCTCAGTGCAAAACTGTAAGAATGTTCTCTACTTAGTACTACTCCACCGTTCAGTGCAAAGCTGCAACAATATTTCTCGTGCAGATAAAGTCAAGGACAGAGTTATCGACGCGGTATCTGTAAATAGATCAGTTCTTTCGTAATTACACTATTTCTGGACATATGCGATCCCTGTTTTTAGAATATCAATATTCTCAGATATTATATTTCCTGCTTCCGCCGCCCGTGCCTTTGTCCCTCCTTTGTCATTTGTAATAGAAACCTAGCTTTAAGAAGGCTGACCAGTAATTTTCATATTGATTAACCGGACATTGTGACTAGTGGGCTGAACGAACATCTGATGATAGTGGCAGCCTGGACATTAACTATTCAATGCAAAAACTGATAGAAGAGAAAAAAGAAAAAAAGATTGCTTGCTGATTTCATATTCATGTCCTTATTAATTTAAATAAGGATGATATTTTTTCATTAAAAACCTAATGATCGGGAGAATGAGTGAATTAATGAGTGGATAAATGAATGAAAGAGTAGATGAGTGAGTGAATGAGTGGATACTTGAATGGAAGAGTGGATGAGTGAATGAATGAGTGGATGAATGAAAGACTGAATGGAGAATTGACTGACTGAATGACTGACTGACCGACTGACTGAATGGTTGAATGAATAAATAGATAAATGAATGATGAATGAATGAACGAACGATTAAATGAATAAATGATGGACATATACTTCAAAGCCGGAGATTATTTTTTTTTTCTCCGCGAAAAGGAAGAGAAGTGAGAGTTAGATGAAAAAAGACAACTTTGATAACGACGCTGGCGATAATAAGAAAGAGTGATGGGAGAATAAGGGAAGGAAGGGTGTGGGGGAGGGGGGGGGGGGAGGGCGGTTAGAATTGCTGGTGTAAATTATGTTTGTAGATAGATTCATATGAGCTCAGAGAGTGACTCACTTCCGCTGTTGTCTGTATGGAAATAATGTGAATTTTCAATCGCCTTGGACGCCAGTTTCCTGTCCTGAGCCAGCATACGGACTTGAGCGTCGGTCATTCTGGGGAGTTAAGAAAAACACACCACATGAAAGCACTTAATAGAATCATAACCATATTAACAGTAACATTCTGTGATAACAAGGTATTCTGAATATACACCTTTGGAAACGTACGAACCTGGCATCAGTCAGCCTGTGGAATTACGAAAGAGAACATAAAGTGACATGCAAACACCATCATAAGATTGTAATGTTTTTATGGTTAATATGGATCTCTGATCATAGATTCTATATATGAATCCCGGCACCAGCCATTCTGTGGGAATTAGAAGACAGATCAGCCTGACATCAAAAATCCCACAGAACTGCAGTACTCTAAGATTAGTAAAGATCTCTGGGCGTAGTTTGTGGAAACATACGAATTTGAGCACTGCTCGGTCTGACGAAGTTAAGAGACAACATGAAATCACATACAATCATGCCCATCCATTGTACTACTCTGTGATGACTTATAATAAGGTCTATCTCTGGACATAGACGTTTGGCAACATATGGACCTGAGATCAGTCAGTCTGAAAATAAAGGTGGCGGAGGTGGGGGGTGCTGAGAGTGATTAAAAAAAAATGATTGAACTAGGAATTTCTTACGTTTCGAACTAAATTCGGATTCAGCATGCTCAAATCAGAGGGAAAAAATCGTGTGTTTTTTTTTTAATTTTAGCTTTTATTTGTTATCTATCTATTTATTTATTTATTTTGCTTTGAGTCCGGTTGCCATGACAATGCCGCCATATTAGATTTTGTGTCTTGAAATCAGCTATTTTCCAAAGCTTAAAGCTTCTACAGTATTGAATGTAATCGTTTGACATTTGGCAGATCAATAAAATAGCTCTATATAAAACACAACATGCATTTTCTTTATATGTCATAGAATATCTGTGATAATATTTTGAAATATGTGGTTTGATGGACGTTATATTTCTCAATTTTCCACCAAATATCCAATTTTCCTTCGAAAAGGTGAGTAAAATTCAGAAAACGGATGCAAGTTATTAAAACACCTGCTATAGGAAATATTTATTAAAGGTTTTTCTCCATATTATTCAGAAATTAAAAAGCCTTAGGGAAAAAAGTGAAAGAAAAGAACGTATGTTTTTACAAAATCGCAATTGAATTTTCAGAATCTTTCGATATAATGTCCTAGTTATGCCGTGGTGGGGCCGTTTTCGGGGACACAAAGCTGATGTTTCCTGCCCCAACCGTTGTCTCTCCTCATATCAGAGGAGGTAAAAGTGTCTTAAAATAGCAAAAACCTTATTTTGATATTTTGAGCCAAAAAAGACTCATTTTTCACAACCCACACCTTCGGTCGCTCTTAAAAGACAAAGCAACATGAAATGACAGATAGATTCATATCTTTAAGTTTGCAATATTAGTAACTAACCTTACAAGACAGACTAACATGAAATCCCAGGCAAAATCATGTCTATAGAATTGCATTACTAGTAAATATCCTGGATATACAGCTTCGAAAAGGCTTGAACATCAATCAATGTTTATTAGGCCTTTCAATTTGAAGATAACTATCTCGGTCAGTTTGTGGTACTGAAAACGAATAGGAAATTACAGACAGTCGTAACCACAGTAGATTCTAAGTATGAATCTTTGTTTGTTTGTTTGTTTGTGTTGGGGTTTAACGGCACATCAGCACGATCACAGCTATATTGTGCCAAATACGACAGGATACATTTACACGTCAAGAAGAAAAGAGGAAAGAGACCAAGGAGAGAGAGAGAGAGAGACAGAGAGAGAGAGAGAGAAGAAATCTCAGCCCTGGAACGTCGAGGATGGCATTTCATGGGAGATATCCCACCGAAGGCGGGCTGTAGAGAGGAGCAAAGAACCTACTTACAAACCCCGGGCCCATGCAGGGGAGTAAGTATGAATCTGGGCAACAGTCTGACAATGTGGGAATTAGATGAGAGATCAGCGTGAAATCATATGTAGTCGTCTCTACAAGCTTGCACCACTCTGATAAGTATTTCTGGACAAGGATCGTTTAGAAACGGACAGATTTGAGCATCGATCAGTCTATAGCATTGGAAACGAATAGGAAATCACACTTAATAATAACCACAGGAGATTGTACGTATCGCCCAACATAGATGTTTCAAAACATATGAGCCTGTTTGAGAGTGAGCTATTTTGACCGTCAGCGAAATGACTTCCCTTTGCCAAGTACAAGAGGTCTAACACAAGCATTGGAAAGAAGAAAAAAACATCACTTTTTGGATGGTTGTGTGAAACATAAGTAAGGAAAAATTCGGAAAAATTCACCGTATCATGAACATGTTTTTTCTCTTATCGGATGACTTTTTCATAATTTTTTGCATCATGTACTTCAAATAACAAGAGAAAAGTGATTTTTTTCCCTTCTTTGCAATACTTATCCTACACCTTTTATACTTGGCAAAGAGAAGTAACCTAGCTGACTGAAACAATGGCTCATTAGATTACATGACAGACCAACATGAAATCACATATAATCATGTCTACTCTGTGACTATAAGTATTTCTGGACAGAAACCTTTCAGAAACGGACTAACTTGAGCATTAATCAGTTTGTGGGATTGAAGAAAAAAAAACAACATGAAATTGAATAGGTATATAATTGTGCTATTCTTTGATCACAAAATTCGCTGGAGACAATTTGTGCAAAAGTTAATTTTAAACTAATCAATATTTTTATTGTAACAATTTATACGCGTAGTTAATGACTCTTTGGCCATACAATCATCACATTACTAATTGAAATTCGTGTCCCATTCTCTCATAATCTTTTCAAAACATTTTCTAGATGGCTTTTCTCAATTTTGTATGAAATTTGTTTTCTGGCGTATTGTTTCGCTTCATCTTTCATGCTATCCAGTCCTGAGGAGGCCGCTATAGAAAAACTCTGAAGTGGCTACATGGCTAAATTATGAAACAGAATAGAAACATATTACTTGCGGTTTCTTTCCACACTTATTCAGATTTCAGCTTTAATATCTGAGATAGATAAAATTATCTTATTTGTTTCAAGTTTGCTGAAGACGTCCCTTTCTATTTGGGGCTGCCAAAGGCTCTGAACAAATTTCAATCATCAGTCCAGCAAAACAGGACAACCGAGAGAAGAAAGACAGAGGGAAAATGATGACGTCAACATTGTCGTATGGATTTTAACCCTATTAGTGCCAAGAAACCGACCTGGTCACAGATTCGCTCATCATAATTTGCACTGGAATTAATTCCTTAACAAACAGCAAATAGGAAAGTATTATGCTACTCATACTGAATCATCTTTAAATACAACCCACCATTCCTTTAACCCTATTAGCGCTGAAACTTCGGTACGTTATTTCTTTTGTTTTCTCTATATCAAAACTAATGTCTTCTATTGACAGCTAAAAACTACCGAGCAGCTTATTTGTTACTGAGCTACATTTTTTTTCTATTGATCACAATGATCAAATCTGATATTTTAAAACTAAATGCCATCAAAATTTTGTGATATCCTCCATAGATATGTATTTCTTTATGAATAAATAAAGTATTCGTATTCGTGCAGCAGATAAAGGGTTAACACGAATATTGACGTCTTCATATATACCTTGACACCCTAATGGTTTCTACTGGCATTTTTGTTTAGGGTTAATGACCGAGGCGACAAAGCGAGGGCAGAGACTGCAGCTGTATTGTAAATAATATATAAGTATTGATCGCATTAGTGTTTCTTAGTACAGTAAGATGACAGAGTAGCCCATCTCAGAGCAGTACAGAGAGGGCTTAGTAGTGTAGTACATCTCTAGTCGTCACCTATCCTTTTACCATAGTTTCTAAACAAAACAACATTTACCAATGATCTGTCAAGATGGCCGAACGCAGAAAGCTGAGAGGTGAAACCAAAGCAGAACATAACTATAGTTTTGGGTTACGGTATATGTTAGCCTTTCAATCTCCTGAGGGTAGTTATTTCGGTGACATACTTTTGGGGAGAAACGGCTGTACACAATTATTTTAAACTGTTTGGTTTGTTTTGTTTATGTGTTTGTTTGTTCAGATTGCTACTTTTTCCACTACATGTATTACTCTCACAGCTCTTTGGCTCTATGCAGACCGTTTAAGGATTCTGTATTCTGCATTGAAGTCATAATGGTGGTCATTTGCATTGATTGTCCTTCCGTACCATTAATGCTGTAAGATACAGAAGGATCACAGAGGAGAGAGACAGTGTGAGAGAGAGAAAGGGTCAGAGAGGAGAGAGAGAGAAAGTGTGTGTGAGAGAGAGAAAGTGAAGAGAGAAAGTGAGAGAGAGAGAGAGTAAGAGATAGCGAAAGGTCATAGAGGAAAGAGAGAGAATGAGAGAGAGAGAAAGTGACAGAGAGAGAAAGAGTGTTTTTTTTGTTGTTTGTTTGTATTGGGTTTTAACGGTACTTCAATCAGAAAGGAGAGAGAGTGAGAGAGAGAGAGGGAGAGAGAAAGTGAGACACACACACAGAGAGAAAGAGAGATAACCTTGCCGATGTATTAAATTCCCATTGCAAATTGACACTCACGGATTAATCTAACCGCTTTAATTACAACTATATCATAGGAAATCGAAACCATAAATTAACTACGCGTATCAAATTCCATCATTTTGTTGTCTTGAGGTTGTCCTGTTCTCATTCTATTCTCGACATTTTAGTAGGCACATGTGCATGAATGTCCATTATGTGTACATTGTGTCTCATCGGCTGAAAAGGGACTTTCTTTCGGAGTTTATACAGTTATCTTATCTATCTTTGTCTTATACTGAAAGAGAATCCACTTCTTTCGTGGGAGATCTTTTAAAAATATATTGAATAAAGTGTACGGCAAGCGTGTGCACCCGATGTTGGTATTTGGAATGATTAAACTGAATGTTACTCAAAGAAAAAGTGTTTGGTGTTTTTGAACGCGTCATTCTATCGAACGCACAATTCGGATCAAACACTCTCGCGAGTTTGCTATTGAATTATTATCGCCTTTTAGGATAACGTCAAATATAGTGAGCTTTTCTCGGTTTTATGTAAATAGAAACACAGATCTTTATGCAGCAATGTTGTGTGCTAAATCCCATATGGATACATTCAGCAGTTTTCGAGTCCATAAGCCTTTTATGGATTTTGTTCCAGATTTACAGTATAGATTATCTCATTTCAACTTATCTGTCTTATCTTAACCTTATCTTACAGTTTTCACTTACCTCTGATCTTAGGTTCGATATATATTATGTCTCGTCTGCTGAGAAAGGAATTTTCTTTGGAGAGGAGTACATTTATTTTTCCCTTGCGGCACCCGGGGTATATAAGTAGGTTCTTTGCTCCCACTGCAGGCGGGAAAAGCCCGCCATCAGGGGATATCTCCCATGGAATGCCATCTTCGACGTTCCAGGGGTGACTCTCTTCTCTCTCTCCTTGCTCCTGTCTTCTGTCCCGCACTCTTTCCTCTCTTCTTCTTAACGCGCAACCGTATCGTACCGTACTGGGCACAATATAGCTGTGTGTGATCGTGCTGATGTGCCGTTAAAGTCCAACACAAAGAAACAGTCTATTTTATCTTTTCTTTATCTTATCTATCGCATCTCATCTCAAATTATCTATCTTATCTTATTCTTATACTACAGTTTTCACTTACGTTCGATAGCCGACTTCTTTGTAGTCCTCTTTCATGATGGATGTGTCGTAGGGGTTGCCTCCCTTGGCAGGTTTATGCAACTGGCGCGCCCAGAGACCCTCCATTTTGTTGGTAACATACGGATCGTTGTGACGTAGGTCTGTAGTGTTCTGACTGTGCCCAAGATGGATGAAGTCACTTTCTGGTCTAATCTCAGATTTCCCTTGAAAAAAGATAGTGTATAATGGATGCAATAACATCAAGAAGGCAAACATATGTTTAGAACGACCACATCAATTTGTAATCATTTGTTTACCAGCCTTACGTCAAACATGTAACCAGCTTAACACGATAAAATCAAAAATATAATTGTTTGTTTACCAACCTAAACCGATAACCATCAAAAGTGTAATTAGTTGTTTATCATTTGCCACCTAACTTATCACCATAGATCTTTGTTTTTATTTTCTAACGACTGCCTGGCACGGCAACATCAAATCATGATTGTAATCATTTGTATACCTGCTTATAACCAAAATTTCAACCATATAATCATTTGTTAATAAGTCTAAAGCGATATAAGCAAACATGTAAACATTTTGTTTACCAGCAGCAGGCACGTCAACGTCCATCTTCTTCCGTCCCTGATACTGGTGCAAGGATTCGGAAGTGAAAGCTCCAGGGGCGTATCCCACCACAAAGTGGGTGCTCTTCGTGTTGCTGGCTCTGTTCTGACAAGCTTCCTCCTTCTGTCTACGCCTGTCCAGGGCATATATGCCTTGCATGAACGAACCAATGAAGTTGTTCTGTAGAGTGAAGTAACAGTTGAATTGCCGTTCACAAACTATATGACAGTGAAGGTTGTGTTCATTACAGAAACTGAATAGTATTCGTGAATCCATTTTCTTCATCGGTTGTATAAAATTTCCATGTGCTTTCTCTTTTCAGAAAAAAGATTGCCCACCTATATTTTCTTATGCAAGCTGATAAATGAATGAACAAAACGGGCAGTGAATAATTAGAACGATAGTTTTGCAAGATGGCAAACGTACATTGAGCGGATTAGTAATAATGATAATCCATGAGATTTGCAGCTTATCTTATCTCATCCTTTTTATTACAGCTGATCTTAAATTACTGTATCCAACACTTTACCTAATATTATTTTATTTATCTTCTCTTATCCTATCTTATCCTATCGATCATATCATTTGTTATCTTATGTGACTGTACCTCTGCCTCAGTGCCACGATCCAGGCCAGGATAAGGCAGGGCATTGTCAGTCTCCAGATATCTGTACGGGGCAGCCTTGGCCATGAAGGGAGGGAGCGGGTGAAAGTTGGTTGGGTGTTTGTTATAATCACAGTGTGCCACTGAAATATAACAAAGAGTAATTACATTCATGAAGGGCCTTTCCTGTCATTTCGCAGTCTTAAAGCAGTGTACAGTCGCCTAAATAACTAATCAAAGAAAATGAGAGAGAATTCTGAAGACAGTATAAAGTAGTCTCACAGATTATAATTATCAAAAAAGGCTCAAAGTACATGTATTACAGAGTAGCCTAATACAATTATGTTCATTACAAAAACTTTCATTTCAGCTTAAAGAACCGTTAATGTGGCATATAATGACGAAAAAATCTGCGGTAAGCGGTACTATGGGATCAGATTTTTGTTTTAAAAAAATGACTAGTACATCCACTGTGTTCTAGTATCAATGGCACTCGATTTTGTGGATAATTTTAATTGTATTTTGGCTCTTTTTTTCTGAGACAATGAAGCAACAGGGTCCACATGGCTAGCCTTAGAATATGGCAGGGTGCATATATATTGTGCTAAAACAAGAAGAAGAAGAAGAAGAAAAGGAACAAGAAGAAGTACAAGAAGAAAAAGAAGAAGAAGATGATGAAGGAGAAGACAGGCTTAGTAGGATACGGATTTCCACTCTCCAATATACAACACAACACAGAGGTCGTATTTACCTGATTTCTGTCTGTCCACTGTGTGCCGTGAAGGATCCATAGAAATGTTGATGTGATCCATGTATTTTTTCCCGGCATTGGCTTCCGACATCTGCAAAATCACAAGCATATCGATGAAATTAAAAATTGTAACAAGTGTTAGTTAAATATGGACCCTACAGACCGTTCAGTTTCGAGATAATCACTTGCAAGAGGTTTGAAAGGCGTAAATACACCATAATCGCATATTCACTTTTACGCAGTAGAGTTCACCAATATCCGGGGAAATCCTATCGACCCATGTCCTTGGCCTTGCCTCGGCCGTAAGTTTACCTCACTTCTTGGTTTGACCCTGTTACGGTGGGTACGAAATTTACGACTAAAACTCTTCGCTGTGAGCCTATTGAACCTAGCAGATACCCTCCAAATAACAGCAGTAGTGAGCAGGGTTAATGAATGAATGACGTAGGAAAACGCCTGGCGTACTTCTGCATTGGGTTTTACCCGAAGTCTTGTGTTTTACTATTGCGAGTATTTAACCCTTAAAGGACTGGCCATGGGGAGCACTATTATTCCCTCAGGACTGGCCATGTTTTGGAAAATTCCTTAGTTTTAGGTCATGGCAGAAAAACAATTATATAATATACAGTCTCGAAACCAAGGTAAACAAAGCATGGTCTGGTGAGGGAAATATACACGATCGGAACTCTGCATAGTGTGACCTGCGGTGGAAATATACATGAGTGGTCCTTTAAGGATTAAGGTTACAGTGTCTCACGAAATCTCATCATAATAGTTAGAAATCTGAGATGGATGGTCATGTGTCTCATCCGTCAGGCACGCAGACGAGGGAGACGAAGGAAGAGATGGCAAGACAATTGCTGAGAATGGTCAGGCATGAGATTTGCTAATTGCTACAGAGCACTAGAGGATAGAGATTGGTAGCATCAGCTTCGCAAGCTCTCCAACGACATAGGCAAAAGTCAACGGATAAATGACTGTGAAAGCCTGAGGATAAATGACTGTGAAGGCCTGAGGATAGATGACTGTGAACGCCTGAGGATAAATAACTGTGAAGGCCTGAGGATAAATGACTGCTGAAGGCCTGAGGATAAATGACTGTGAAGGCCTGAGGATAAATGACTGTGAAGGCCTGAGGATAAATGACTGTGAAGGCCTGAGGATAAATGATTGTGAAAGCCTGAGGATAAATGACTGTGAAGGCCTGAGGATAAATGATTGTGAAGGCCTGAGGATAAATGACTGTGAAGGTCTGAGGATAAATGACTGTGAAGGCCTGAGGATAAATGACTGTGAAGGCCTGAGGATAAATGACTGTGAAGGCCTGAGATAGACTACTTCTCATACATACTTTTACAAAAAAAGATACAGAAAAGACAGGCTGACCAATTTTCAAAGAAAGTAAAAAAGACCGATAGCTTTATAGGTGGGCAATTTGACAGACTAACCGACAAATGGGAGAGCTGACTATGCCAGAAACCATTGCTCTAATTCCAGGAGGTGAATGGTCATCCATTTACAAGGTTTTGAGACAAGTCCTTCCCTGTATCAAGTCCATGCAAAATGGCTGCCATTGGTTACACGGAACATACCGAATTCGAGCGAAGTAACGACTTTAGTTACTTCAGTGGCTCTATCCATTTCATATTTCAGAAGTACAGAGGATCGGACGTAGAACTGAATTATATATGAAAGTGGCATAGTTAACAAAGACCATAAGGGCACTTTCGCAAATTTTACTTTACATACTTGGCACAATTTGTTGTGCTTTTGAAGAAATTAGTTATCATGGATAAACAGTTTAGATGATATGGTTGTAGTTTGAAGGTTTTTTTTGTTTTGTTTTGTTTTAACCTGCAGTCACGTTTATCGCAGTTTTAAATGATGTTATTAGCATATTGTACTTGGCCGAGATTACTTTTGTAACAAGCTAGGCTTATTAATACATTTGCTACGTCCTCTAAAATGCCAGTATAAATATAAATAAATTGAATAAACTTGCGATATCCATTCATTCAATAAGAGCATTTTTTATAAGTGGCCATAACTCTTAAACACTGACTTCACAGGAAAAGTAATAATATTTTCAAACAAATTCATCATTTGTTTCCGCTGTAGACTTGACCTACATAAATATAATGTATTAGTTGTTCAAATCTGAGATTTTATTCACATTTTAAACGCTTTAAATGGTGATTATTTTTTACAATTCTCTTGAACAAGAATTCACTCAAATAAAACGTCACGAAAATTACACGTTCTTTTGATGAATTTCTCTCTTCGTATACTATTGCGCCCCCCCCCCTACGGGGGCCCGGAGTTTATAAGTAGATTCTCCGCTCCCACCTGCAGGCGGTGTAAGCCCGCCATCGGTGGGATGTCTCCCATGGAATGCCATCCTCGACATTCCAGGGGAGACATCTCTACTCTCTCTCCTTGCTCCTATCTTCTGTCCCGCTTTCTTTCCTCTCATCTTCTTGACGTGTAAACGTATTTTACCATGTTTGACACAATATAGCCGTAATCGTGCTGGTGTGTCGTTAAACCCCAACACAAACAAACAAACACATAAGTGAGTGTTGTATTTTAGTAGGGGTACAAACACTCCGCCGAGGATGTCCAGATCTGTGCTTAGTCGAATATGAACTATTGCACGTTCTCCTGACGAATTTCTCTCTTCGTACAGTATTACGATTCTGCTTCTAGATATACCATATTTCACTGGCCGTTCTTTAAATAGTAATAATTAATATCGGGTTCTGTACTGAATGTAAGTCCTGTCAAACAAGAAACACGCAAATCTATAATCTGCTCCGGTCTTTCCACTACTACACCGGCACACAACACGAAAGAGAGCAATCACTTGTTTGTAATGGTGGAAGAAGACAGGACATGCCTTCCTCAATTGTTTTCTTTCCCTCAGTTCAATGCAGTGAAGCACAGCATATACAGAAGAAAACAAAGACAATAAGCAAACAACAAGAACAAGATATGAGTATGTAAAAAGCCCGCAAGGATCGGCGTAACATAGAACGGGTTTTCAATCGTCCGTCACGTATTTTACAATGTCATTACTTTCTGGAACGTGGAAGCTGCTAAATATCAACACTAGAAGCCCCAAGGGGCGGATCTGATGAAGGACTTGATATTCATACTCTGTACTAAAATTCCTTTCCAATGACACCCAATGTCGAGATGTGGCATGGGATCACATTGACGCATAGACTGTTGTTGTTCTTTGTTGTTGCTGATGTTGCTGTTGTATTAACATAAGAATAGACCAGACGTTTTGGATAACATAAGAGTACTGTGTCATCATAGAAACCGTAACATTGAAGCTATTTCTGTTGACACCATAAGGGATAATTCCGGAGCTATTCCGAGAAAAGTACACTGTGTATGAGCAAATTGTAACGCAAGTTTGCCTTGCTATTTCCAGAATTTCAAATAAGAAAAAAGCATTCAAAGGACATTGACCCAAGGGTGAAAATTGAGGAAAGAAAGGGGGAAAAAAAGAGGATATAATTTTGCCTGAGGGTGTAGTTTTGAACTAAAAAAATACCCAGCTATTTTCATCATATAATGATAGGGAAATGAAATTAGAACAGAGAATAGAGGGCAAAGAACTTGCTAATGGATGTACTAAAACTCCCGAAAGATTTGTAATTGACGTTCGAAGGGAGACTTTTTTTGTCTTTGCATCAGTTATAATCACCCCTTTTCTAACAGGTCATCAGGCTTATCTTACTGGTCTTTATTAAAGAAGAAGAAGAAGTTCAAGAAGAAGAAAACGAAGAAGAAGAAGGAGAAGAGGAAGAAGAAGAAGAAGAAAAATTCCATTTGTCAAAGTTCGTAGAACACGCTCATAATGCAGCATTCTAGGTAAGGTAATTGGGATGTCCATTTACAAGGCCTATCATTCTGAGATTGTCCTATCTCTTATAAAATGTCTGCTAGTTGGCGATTTTTTCCTCGGTTTAAAAAAAAATTAAAAATTAATGTTTCCCGTTCTGAGTGGTTTCTTCAGCAGGTAAAACAAAACATGATGCCTTTCATTTGGAGATACCTTCCTTGTGCAAAAAATGCCTATCATTCCGACGATGACACTGCATTGCCCACTATTCGAATATAGTTTTCTTCCAACAACAAGATTATTAACAGGTTTTGAAAATCATCAGAATATTAGATTAACCCTTTTAACGCCCGGATTCTTCCATATGCAAATGTGTGATTCTTATCAGATATATGTCTTGCGCCCAGGGCAAATGGAAGTCGCGCCGAGAGATTTGGAGTTACGATCGTTTTTTAATATTTTCCGACTGAGATTCCAAATTTTTTTTATTTGTTTTCCACAAAACAAAAATTCAACCTTTTCTAACCTGAAAAAAAATTTGGTATCTGAGTCGGAATTTAGTTAAAAACTGCAGTAACTCGCGATCGCCAGGAGCGCAAGGCAAATGTAAGCCAGACAGCCATATTCCTTCTAAAACATTACAAATTCGATGTGTACAAATCTGCATTTCGAAGTCCTAATGTCTGAAATAATTTCTACGTAATTTAGCGGCTATATTCTTAGTAGTTAAAGGCTTTAATTGAAATGTATTAGAAATCATCCACAATGCCAGAGATAGTTTACGGTCATTTCGTACCTTTTCAAAATCGGTGTCCATTTCCAGTAGTAGGTTGATTTTGACCAGTACAAATTGCACTCAAGCTATCTGTTTTGTCTACTTTTGTGAAAACAAGAACAGTGTACCATTTAGTATTGAGCAAAAGACACGGTTCTTCTCAGTTCTAAGAATATCTCTAGGATCCGGTGACAAGGGAATGGCGTACAAGGTGGTTACTCACACTCGCTCTTTGTCTTTGTTGTCTTGTTCTTTGTGTATGCTGGAAATGTGCTTGCACGTGTATTTCACTGAAGGAAAGAAAATAATTGCATATGTTTTTGTTTTTTTTAAAATATATTAATCTCTTACCTTCCTGAAAAAAAGTTATGAACCAATTTTACTGTCGGCTTTTGTTAGACACATAAGATATAAAACAAACACTGCAGAGAAGGTGAAAATCCCTTTTATGCCTTTTATTTGAAACTCATCTATACTATAAATCTGTAACAAAACCCATAAGAGACTTATGCGCTTGAAAACTGCAGAATGTATTCATCTGATATTTGGCACACAACATTGTTACATAAAGAGCTGTGTTTCTGTCTACATAACAGCTAAAAAAAAAAAAAAGCTTATCATGTTTAACGTTATTCTAAAAAGGCGAAAATTTGTAACTGTATAGTAAATTGGCCAGGATGTTTGATCCTAGTTATACGTTCAATAGAATGGGAGGGGGGAAGGGAGCCCGCAAAGTACACTGAGCCTTGATTTCTGCTTAGTTCAGCCCTTGACTGGCGTCTCCGATTTGACAGAAAAAGAACACGACATTTTGCACCCCCTCCTCCCCTCCACCTTCGTCCCTCTCCCCCCCCCCCCCCCATCCCTAAATTGTTGTACTTTACAGTGTTTACAGTTTACGCAATGATATTGTTGTATAATAACTATAACTCTTTAGCTTCTTTCACTCCTTTTGTTTCGTTAAGCTTATCCGGAGCTCATGATTTACATTTGTACGCAGCCCCTTCCGATCCCCTCTTTCATAAAGCAAATATTTGTAGGTAATTTTCTAAATATTTGTAATTCATTATCCAACACAAACATCTTCTTAATTATCTAATTCCCATTCATAGAACAAGTTTTTGTACTAGTCTTACATTGTATAGCAATACATGACCCCCAAAAAATGTAGAAAAATTGTCATAATAAGATGAGGACATTTCATTTTCACCACATCATGAATTTTTAAGAATTTCCTTGGAGTGTATTTCAGTTGTTTATATCTCATGCGCGCGGCAAAGGGACATTTGTAAATTTTAATGTTGGCTGCCTGGAAAAAAGAAAAAAAGGCTCATTGTGCTATTTCCTGTTGTGCGTAGCAATTGTACTCTTACCAGCTTGATAAACAGGACTAGATTATTTATATGTCTGTTGTTTGAAAGTACATTTTCAGAAACATTTATTTCAAGCATAAAGTTCCAGCTTATTCCTGTCTCCCAACAAAGATCTAGTCTATTAACTCCACTCTCACTTGTCCTTCGTCACTGTGTCCTACTCCATTAACCCAATATTTTATTCACGTAATTTTGAAGGCTGTGACCCAACCAGTAGGGAGATACGTGACGCTTTTCACATCGAACCTTCCCACCTCTAGGGCCTTCTTAAAACCAAGAGCTCTACCCTTGGGGAATCTGGTGCCGTGTTTACACCCTATTTACCTCCCTTGTTTCTGTGGGCGTTAAGGGGAGATAATAACACCACTTAGTGCCTTCCATGAATGCGGTTCCATTTCCTCTTTTTTTGTTCTTGTCTTTTCGGTATCTCTCATTCCATATCCTATTCTCTCCTCCACGCTTTCGTTCTTCTTTTTGTTCACTCTCTGTCTTTCTTTCATTCTTTTCATCTTTTTTCTCTCTTTATCCCTCCATTTCCCTCTCTTGTTTTCTTACCCCTCTCTTACTCTCCCCCCGCCTCCCTCTCTCTCTCATACCCTGATTCTATGAAAGGACGACCAATATAGAACTGCAATAAATATCCACTGGCCAATTATTTTCTGAATTTCCCCCACTGAAAAAAAAAAAAACTATTGAAAATATTGTCTGTTCTGTCTCTTATGCAGTTATCCACTGAGGAAACTGTAGCCACAAAATTGGAGTAAAATTTCAATAAGATAATTCCTTTTTAATTCCTTTTTAATTAATGTTCTTCTGTTCTTCAGTTTGTGAGACAATTGACACAAAAATCATCCAACTCTGTTTATTAGCCTGGAATTGTGAACAGGAAAGATACACCTGATAGTCCCCTCCCTCCTCCCCTACCATCTCCCCTCGTCCCTTGATCTCTCTCTGACCCCTCCACTCCACCCTAACAACAATGGCAGCCTCAAACAAAGGCAGCAGACACAGACGTGTACTGAGATGACCCACTGGCAAACACACACGGAAAGGTGACGGGAAACCCTCCAACAGGCTCCGGAAATGGCTTTACCACGCAGCAGGCAGCATGTGTGAGTACTTGGGAGAGATCACAACTGTGGCAATTGGAATGAGTCCCGTCGGAGTTGTGGCCTGGGCCCACAAACACGATTAGCGCCGGGTAGAACTATGGGTCAGGCAGCACGTGCAATTGCTCCAGTCACGCACTGGAGGCCGCCGGAGATCGCGAGTTGTCTCCCGATGACCCAGTTTAGGAAACTACAGAAAATGGTCAAACGATTTATCAGCGGTGCCATGTATTCTTTTATATGTCCAAAATTACCCCTCATATCCCCCTGGCCCTTCGATCCTTTCATTCAAAAAATTCTTGAATGCTTTCAGTTTTCCATTTTTTAGTCTTTTTTCTGAGAAATGCGAGCAACCTCTATGACACTGAACATCTGGTGTCTTAAAACAGCTTCGGAAGGCAAAAAAATTCAGTAGCAAGAACTGACGATAAAATAGATGAATCATTGATTAATGGTAACCATAATAGCGTTGATAGATATTCCTCATGTCAAGGCAAATGGGGTGAGAGATGCGCAGTTTTGAGAAATGGGTATTTTGGATTTGATTGCCATATATACGCTGTTTCGTGACACCTCCAATTTTTATTTAGACTTACATGACTCATTAGTTCGAAGTTTGAAGAAGTACTGCATTAAAGGACAAATCGCTCTTTGCCAGTTTAAGGAGGCGTTAATGGCATATCAACATAGAATTATCACTCATCTCAGGTACGACTGGCCTTATAAAATCTAGAGACAGCAGGTTACATAATATAAAAAGACAATTTCCATAGAAGTGCGTGCTAAATTTATTATGTTGTTTTTCGAAACATGAACGAATTCAAATTTTTAAGGATATTGTGAATTGAAAAAAAAAAAGCAACTTGTACTTTGAAATGTCTTCGGACACCAAAGCAAAAGATATGAATCGTGTGTTGCTCTTCTACAGCCAACTTTTTCTTTATATTGTTGAAATATAATTCAGAATGATATTTTTAAAACGAAAACATAGAAAATCGTATGTGAAAGGCTGAGATTACGCAAGGGCATGAGTTTCCCTATTACATACTATTATTATTATTTTTTTTTCTAGCACATAGATCATGGGCTGGTAATCTGAATACAGGCCCATTATGATCTCTTCCCTTATGCATTTCTATAGTGGAAGAGGGCATATCTGGGAGGACCGAATCATTATGGCAACAGCCTTAGAGGACATTATGTCTTTTCATGCCTCTCACAACATATAGCCATAGATACAGACAACAACAAAGATAGTGACTGCTCTTAAAAAGCTTTGTCGAGCAATCGGCTACATGCACATAAGCTCCATACCTATTATTATTATTATTATTATTATTATTTTGCTGAGCCTGCATATGCACATATAAACCATGAAATCTTGGACATGGACCAGTTCCTGCAAGCTCAAATCACAAATTAAATTCTTGATACATACACTGACCCATTGTTCTTCTCCCTGCTCTTACCCAAGCAAAAACGAACTATCACAAGATTTAAAACGATGAAAGATTTTATATCCATTTTTAGACTTTTGGCCACAATATTTTAAGTTGTTCCTCAGGACAAGTGGGATAATAGTGCCTGCCGACATACGAGGATAACCCCCCCTCACCACTACCCGGCATGATAAGAACGGCCGAGATACACGTACGTGGATTGAAAGGTATTACAAAACAGAACAGAACTACATGCACACATGATTAAGGGCATCATTTATTGAGAGAATGATCAATCCACTGCCAGCAAACAAAATCC
Organism: Peronia peronii; assembly: GCA_039654565.1. Lineage (NCBI taxonomy): Eukaryota > Metazoa > Mollusca > Gastropoda > Systellommatophora > Onchidiidae > Peronia > Peronia peronii. The sequence continues at coordinate 22,536 of JBCEWB010173332.1, forward strand.
AGAAAACAGGACAGTTATACCCACATTTCTCTCTCCTGCATATTTATTTTGCTTACACATTCCTTGCTTAGACACATTGGCCAATAGACAATTATCATAGCTTCGATTATTATTTTGCATGTTATTAATAAAGCAACAACAATAATAAGATAATACAATAAAGGGTTTTTATTATACATAATGCTTATCCCCGGACAGTACAGAAACTAGACGTTTCACAATCTATTATTACCTCGACAGACCCGAAGGAGACATACATAAACACTCTCAGCTTTCTTGAAGGCATTTAAGACGGCTGCCTCTTAGGCGCCCAAATCCTTATCAATCTAACAAAAACATTTACTGTCTATTGTCCGGTCCCCATTTTAACCTGGGTTGAGTAAGGAAAAGCGTGGAAATTTTCTTCACCAAGAACCAAATGTCAGGACCAGTCAGAATTCGAACCCAGATTTTTTTGTCCTGAGTCCAACAGTCCAATCATCAGGCCACCGACACGATAGGACAGGACAAGAATAATAATGGAATGAGTCTATATGCTATGAGTATTTATTAAAAGACCCGATATTTGGTGCCCTTGTTTACAATTCGATTTCAGCTACCACATGGATTTCGGCCTGTCGGTGCAAGTTCATTCTCGTTAGGGGGTACTCACCTTCTGAAGTGGTCTCGGCATTGCCATGAAGTCTGAGCTCTTGAGCGATCGTGCAGCGTGCGAAAATTCGGGATCGCGTTGAAGAATCTGGTGAGTGATAAAGAAATGTTGGATCTTTGACACAAATGAATTGTCTCGAAACATAAGCACTTTTAGAGCTCGCAATCATTGACTGATAACAAAGATGTGTCACAAATTAAAGTTTGACAAAACTATAAAATCATTTTTTAAAAGAAATCTAAAATATGATATTTCAGAGCTCAAATTCACAATGATTATTACTTTCTAACATACAGATTAATACAATTAGAAACAGAATAACTATGAGTGCAATCCATACAACTCACTCATACACATCAGAAACGTATAATTCGCTCCATTCTCTAATCTTTGACAGCTAAGCCTGTTACAATCCAGTTAATAAAAACAGTAGAGTTTTGCGACCAAGTCAATGTTGAGTTGAGCTTGTTCCTGAATGCTTTACTGTTATCATTTTCTCTGGTAATAATTCAAGATATCCGACAACAAAAAGCTTGTTTAGATCGCTTATCTCCCAACTGTTATTATACAACCACTAATGGGCGCTCAGATCTCTTATTTCTTTGGAAAAGTATGCCCGAGGGATTCTTCAGTGTTGCTTTTCCCGAGAACCAAATCACAACATCTCTACATTTGTAAACATCAAACGTTCAAGATCGAAGAGCAAGACATGTGAATTGGTCTTGACCAGTCCCATTCTTGTCTTTTGCCGGACACCAGCGGAGGGAGGAGAGGGGGTAGGGGGGGGGGGGGACAAGCACAGTAAAGAAAGAGAATAATGAGAATTTGATGCTTCAAAAGTACTTCACAAAGAAAAAAAATATGAAAAAAAAAATCATGGTATAAGGAGAAAAAATTTTCTTCGTATCATAACAATCTTATCCATTTTTTTTTTTCCGATCAGTCTCTCAAGACTCCTTGTTCAATCTGTTTCTGGCAAAGGGAAGTAAGTAATAGAGCTGGATAAAAATAATAATAATAATAAAGTTTACTCACTCTTATTCCAGGGCACCTTTACAAAGTAGTTTTATGGATTTAATTAGAGACTGACCTTACACTGCAACTTCTGTCTTGTCATTAGCTCTGAAGTTGCATGTAAAATATATATATATATATTTCTATGCCATCTAAAAACTTCGTCCCTTTTATGTCAATCATACAGTCTGTATGACACCTGATAAACTTTGTCTCGGAAATTTCACGTGCTGTATGTCAGAAATCATAATTCTGTGACACTTAAAAATTGATTATCAAACATAACCGTCTTCTATCATTAATCTGTATTCTTTCACACACGAAAAATTCCATCATTGCATAAAACTGTCTCTATTTCTCTTTTAAACCCTTGACTGCCAGAACTACAACTAGGACAATTAATTCTGAGACATAAATTCAAATATTAACATCGGACTGTCACAAAGTTCATCAAAGTAAACAAAAATACTACCGGTAACAAAGATATTTTGATTTAAATAGTTGGGGAAAAAAAAAACAATGATTTTCAGTGACTATGAAATAAACAAAAGTGTGGCCTGGCAGTGAAAGGGTTAAGGAATTCATCAGACTCGGCCATTTCTAACTGCATTGCTTTGCACATTTCTCTGGCACCACTGCCGGCAAACACTGGAGAACAACACAGTGTGTCACTGACGGCTCGTGCCACAAGACACCTTACTACTGAAAATGTGATCGGTGCCGAAGGACGTCACCTCCGCCTCCTCCTCCCCCCCCCTCCGCTCTCCCCTCCACGCTCCCCCACTCCCTTTCCCCCTTCCCCATCTTTCTGAGTGTTCTAAATACTCACATTTCCAGCGTCCTTGGTGAAAGATTTGTGAGGAACAGCGCGAGCTGCCATGGCACTCATGGCGAAGTCTTTGCCGTACACACTGTGCAATGCGTCTTGGCAGGAACCGAACTGCAATTCACAAGAAGAAAACAAAACGTCTGTTTAATGACAGACATGCGGATACATTGACCGACAAACAGACAGACTGGCAGATAGACAAACGGACGGACAGACAGACAAGCAGACAGGCAGACAGTCGGACAGGCAGGCAGATAAGCAAATAGATGGATAGATAGACAGACAGACAGACAGACAGACAGACAGACAGACAGACAGACAGACAGGCAGACAGACAGATAGATAGATAGATAGATAGATAGATAGATAGATAGATAGATAGATAGATAGATAGATAGATAGAT
>JBCEWB010173333.1:0-10161 GCA_039654565.1 Peronia peronii
TACTACTACTACTACTACTACTACTACCACTACTACTACTACTACTACTACTACTACTACAACTACTACTACTACTATTGCTGCTACTACTACTATTATCACTACTGCTATTACTATCACTAATACTACCTGAACTGCATTTGTAACAATTACTTCTACCGCTACTACCACCACGACTGCCACTACTGTTATTCGTCACTCCATTTTCTGATACTACTACTACAACAACGATTTCAAGTTCTACTACTACTATGATCTCTTGTTACCACTCTTACTACAACCACTACACTGCCACTACTGCTACTATCATTACTACTACCCACTACTACTTCTACTACTACTATGACAACGACTGCTACCACTACAACAACAGCAACAACAACAACTACTACTACTACTACTACTACTACTACTACTACTACTACCGATACTCCTACTCCTATTACTTCTACTACCATTATTACTACTACTACTACTCCATCACTACTATTCCAACCACTCCACAATTATTACTGCAATTATTGCTGTTTCTATTAACAAGATAGTTACTACTACCAATATTGATATCAGATGACTTCTATCACTCCTATTACTATTTCTTAAAACAACTATTAATAAAGATTTATATAATTATGATAAGCCATGTTATATCCCCCCCCCCCCCTCTTTTTCTTTCCACCAAAAAAATACAGATAAAAATAAAAACGATTAAAAAATCAGATATTATGTGAGATGATACGATTAAAAACAACAACAACAACAACAAAATATGAGCTTCCTACACGTCTTTAGCGTCAAAATATGATTGACAAGTCGCTTCAGATATCACCTACAAAGCAATCCAAAATCAGACAATTTGGCCAAGAAATTCAGTCCATCACTGGCTTCGGAAGACACCAAAAAGAATCAATTCAGAATCAGATGAAATCTTTAAATTTTGAAGTCACAACTGACATAGCAAAAAATTCTAAACCAATACAAAATAAGTTTTAATTTTAACATTTCATAAAAACTGAAAAAAAAAAAATACTGACAAATCACACAATAAAGACCTCACTTTAGCCACTAATTATTCCGGCACACATTTGGAATTCTCACCTAACCACTATTGACGTCCGAGATAATTGATTGGCGCCAACAAATTATAAACACCTTTACAGTCAAACGACCAGTGAAGAAGACAAGTGTCTACCTCAGGCCGTTATCTAAATCAGTTTATCGCCTGTGTCCATCTGGGTAAATGAGCCGGTCTTAGCAGTTAAAAGGTACAACGTTTGTAATCCAACACCGGCGTTTGGAGGGTGCCTGTTGCGCACCGCGTCCTGCACTCGGCGTTCAACTACTCTGCACCATAACAGCACCCAACGCTGGCCTGGCCGCGCCGCTATCAACAGCTGGCCTTTGCGCGTGCCCCATTCTCCTCCTCTTCTCACCCTTCCCTCTCTCCGCTCGTCTCTCGCCACTTCTCCCCTCCTTTTCTCCCCTCCCCCGATCCCTCGCTCACTTCCTCGTCCCTCAAACATTCCTTTACTCCCCGACTCGTACGCACACGCTCGGTTGCAGAGACACGCCGATGAGAGAGAAAGAAGTGGACCCAATAGAAATTCCGATACAGCCGGGAACAAAACTGTACTGACTGATATATGATCGGCTTCGATTATGGGCGGTCTCGCTATCGACGCCTAGCCCTCTTCTTTCCGTTCCTCAGTTGGACACTTTCAGATCATTCAAGGACAGACACCAGTTTAATTTTTTTTTTTAAATAAAAAATCCAGTTCTGATCCAGTTTAAATAAATGATTGAGGATTGTAGACTCAAATCACTAATCTAATCAATGCCTGAGTTGTATTTTCCCGTAAAAAAAAAAAAAAAAAGATAAAAATCGTTCATTGTTGTTATTGTTATTTAACAATAAAATGAGACTAGCGGTATTTATTAATTCATTGCCAAATTTGGGCTCAAACCACAGCTAATTTTGTGTTTCCAAACTGAAAATCTCAATCGTAGGAGTAATAAACAGGGATCAGTTTTCCCTAGTGGGAACAGTGAACTGGCATCAAAGTATGCTTTGAAAGCCTTCATGTATACAGCAGTACTATTAGCTTATTATAGACAACAACAGCAACAGCATCAATAATTGTAGCCAAACCAACAGCAACAATAGCCAACAATATCAACAGCAACAACAACAACAGGAATAACATCAACAACAGCAACAACAACAACAACAAACAACAATAAACATAACATAAACAATAACAACAGCGACAACAACAGCATCAACAACACAAATCATCCCAACCCAACATCAACAACAACATCAAGAGCTAAAACAGCCAAACAACAACAACAACAATAACAACAACAGCATCCACAGCCCAAGCCAATCCAACAACAGCCTTGCAATGATATTATCTACACACCAGTGTAACGCTGCCATTTCGAACCCTCCCCTGAGACGCCGTCCCTTTGTTGAGTTTCCTCCACGTTTTTTCTTCTCTTTCGTTTCTTTTTTTTCCAGCTTTTTTTCTTCTTTCAATCTCCTGTCCTCATCTCAAGACAGCTTCCCTCTTATTGCCATCGCTCCAGTATGTTGCCTTGAAACGTCTGTGTGCTACTAAAATAATGGACCTGGTATGGAGTCCTATCGCACTAGTTTTTACTAATATCGGTAAATTTAGTGATAAAGGGCAGTGTAAGAGTTGGACTATCCACTATTGTACTTGCCATACGACATAATCAGAGTGTAGTTTGACTTCTCCAATCGTCTACAAACATAGAAAGATCCGTAACTGTAGTAGAAGAATGGAAGTGGTAATGGTTGTAAGTGGTACTATTATAGAACTAGTAGTGACAATAACAGAACTAGTCGTAATAGTAATAGTAGTAGTGGCAGTGATAGTTGTGATGGTAATAGTAGTATATACTAGTAGCAATTGCAGCAGCAGTAGAAATAGTAACAGTAGAGTAGTAGTAGTAGTGGTAGTAGTAGTAGTAGTAGTAGTGGTAGTAGTAGTAGTAGTAGTTGTAGTAGTGGTAGTAGTAGTAGTGGTGATAGTAGTAGTGGTGGTGGTGGTGGTGGTGATAGTACTAGTGGTGGTGGTGGTGGTGGTGGTAGTAGTAGTAGTAGTAGTAATAGTAGTAATAGTGGTAGTAGTGGTAGTAGTAGTAGTAGTGGTAGTAGTAGTAGTAGTAGTAGTAGTAGTAGTAGTAGTAGTAGTAGTAGTAGTAGTAGTAGTAGTAGTAGTAGTAGTAGCAACAGCAGTAGCAGTGGTAGTAATACTAGAGTAGTAGCAGCAACAGTAACAGAAGTACAAATAATAATAGTAGCAGTAGTAGTAGGAGTAGTAATAGCAGCAGCAGCAATGAAATTCATAGCAGTGGTACTACTGGTAGTAACAGCAGCACTAGCAGATATAGTAGTAGTGGTGGTGGTAGTAACAGTAGTAACAGGCGTAGTGGTAGCAGCAATAGTAGAAGAAGTAGAAATAATAGCTATAGTAGAAGAAGTAGAAATAATAGTAGTAATAGTGATAACAGTGATAGTGGTAGTAGTTGTTGTTGTTGTTGTAATAGTAATGATAGTAGCAGTGTTGTTGTAGTAGTAGTAGTAGTAATAACAATAGTAGCAGTAGTGACAACAGTAGCAAGTAGTAGTAGATGTAATGGTACTACAGTGCGCTACCGGTGTATACAGGCTAAGGCACTCCTGTACCGTGTAGGCCTAGATACCAGCCTGTCCGGAACACGCTAGCCAGCTATTACAGTCATTTAGTTGTAAGGAGAGGTGATCCCAACACATAAACATCTCGGTGCGTTACGTTTTCTCTCTCTCTCTCTCTCTCTGTCTCTCTTTCTCTCCCTCCCTCTCTAGACTATTTCTCAAACTTGACCCTGTGCAGAATAATTTATCTTGCTTTGAGAGCTGCGAGAGTGTTGTTATGAATGAGGAAGAGGTGAGGGAGAAAAAGAGGAAAAGAGAGAGAGACAGAAAGAGAGGTACCATAGACGCGTACACACAATAGAGAGAGAGTGTGTGTCAGAAAGATAGGGAAAAAAGAGAGAGAGAGAGACATGACAGAAACGGCAAGAGAAATAGAGAAAAAGAGAGAGAGAGAGAGATACCGTAGATACGTACCGTACACACATGGAAAGAGAGAGTGTCAGAAAGATAGGGAAAAGGGAGAGAAAGAGACATCATGGCCGACATGCGAAGAGAGAGAGAGAGAAAGAGAGAGAATGTATCAGAAAGAAAGGCAAGGGAAAAGACAACAATGTTTCCAAGACCTCAAGGAAGTAGAGATAGAGAGAAGAGAAGACAACAGTATGAGACTCAGTGCTTTTTGCAGGTTAACTGTGAAATAAAGCTGTGAATAAACAAAGAAGCTTTCAGGTTATCCGTAGGTAAAACTGTATATTAAAAAGAAAACAGTGTACGGTAAGGTTGTTAAAAAAAAAAAAAGAAAAAAGAAAAACGCACTGATACAGTTAAGTATGGGTCTGAAACTGTAAGAGGAGAACTTACTTTTAGAGTTAAATGTCGGTCAAACAGCAAAAAAAAAACAAACAAACAAAAAACAGGCGCTGCGCTCTATGGGTTAAGTGTGGGTGAAGCGGAAAAAAATAAAATGGGTGAGATTTGCTCCTTTTTTTTACCTGTATAAACATGAAAAGTGGCGAGTTATGAGAAAAATGTGCCACTGCTGTCCGGAAAACATCTGAATAATGGTGTACTGACTGCTCGTCTTCCCTAGACACCGGTGTAGAAAGCCTAGGTGAGAGCGGGAAGGAGAGAGAGAAGGAAAGAGAGTGAAAGAAAGAAAGAGAGGGGGGATAGGTTAATGGTGGTAAAGGGACATGGCGAGAGTGAGTATGTGTGTGTGAGTGAGAGAGAAAGACAGAGAGAGAGAAGGACAGAGAGAGAACTATAAGATATCGTTGTCTATCAGATTAAGGGGCGGAAAGAGGAGAGAGAAAAATGGAGACAGTGACAGAAAAAGAGATAGGAAAGGATGTGAAGGGATCGGTAAAGGAGGGAATGAGGGAAAGGTGAAGAAGTGAGTGAGTGAGTGGGTGAGTTAATTAGTGAATGAGTGAGTGAGTGAATGAGTGAGTGAGTGAGTGTGTAGTGAGTGAATGAGTGAGTGAGTGAGTGAGTGAGTGAGTGAGTGTGTGTGAGTGAGTGAATGAATGAGTGAGCGAGTGAGTGAGTGCGTGTGTGAGTGAGTGAATGAGTGAGTGAGTGAGTGAGTGAGTGAGTGAGTGAGTGAGGAACAACAAAATTAATTTACGACCCCCAAAAATGCTATAATGAGGAATAAAACTACAGCAATAAATTATGTTGAAACACACAATAAAAACAATATTCAAAAGAAAAGAAAAAGCTCTTTTTTATTTGCTTCGTTACGCTATAGACCATTTGCTCTTTAATAGTAGTAAAAACACTTCCTCTATTCTTGAAATACTTGAGAAAATTCTCGTTATATGAGCTAACGTTAAAGACAGTATGACATGCATTTAAAAACAACAACAACAACAACAACAACAACAACAACAACAACAACAACAACAACAGCAACAACAAAAACTCGTATTCCAGACTAAATTCTGAAAACAAGACTGCAAAGCATAAAATACAGATTCTGATCAATTCCAACATCAATTCTGCTGCTCTTTCGATTTACATGTATTTGGTTTCAGTCTGTTCATGATAATCTATAGATGCAAGAAAGAATGTCACAGTATACTGAATAAATACAAAGCGAAAAATCCTGCAGTACATTGTTGTAAACTTTACAATATTTTCCCCCTTCGTACGGCATATCGTTCTTCCGCATCTTCGGTGTTTTGTTTGTTTTTTTTTTTCCATCTTTTTATGACAAACAAAAGCACCGCAAGAAAAACAAAACGAAGAAACCAAACCAAACAAACCAAAAACAGAAATAAAGAAAAGCACTCAATTTTTTTTTGTTTTTGTTTTTTTTTTTTTTTTTCCCCCTCTTTATATTTCCATCTTTCATGTTTATATGATCTAACAATTAAAAACAAAAACACCGAAATTGTTCGATGTCTTACTTCTGGTTTCCTTGACATACAAACATTGCTTAAAAAAACAACAACGACAAAAAAAAAAAAACACCAAATTTTTCCTTCTGCTTATGGCCCCTTCTTCATGTTTGCTTTTATTTTTTTCGTTCTGTGATCAAACAATTAACAACAAAAACAACCAAATTTTAATTGAATGTCAACAAAACCTAGAACGATCAATAATATGTGAGGACCGCTTGTCATCACGGACATATAAAAGAAAGAGAGATAACATAATCATTCTGCCTCTAACTGTCAGCAAGAACTTGTCACAGATAATGGCCCAGATTTCTTGCGTTCTTTGACAAAAACGCCTTTTTTTTTTTTTTAAAATCGCAGGGCTAAATATTCCATATTGAATGAAATATAACTTTTCACGATAATTTAAAAAAGAAAGAAAGAAAAGAAAGACCGAAACAAAAAAGAATAGAGAAAGAAAAAAGTAAAGAGAAAAGGAAAGAAAAGGGAAAAGAAAAAACAAAAGAAAGAAATACAGAAAGAAAAACCAAAAACAGAGAAAGATAGAAAGAGTGAAAGAACGAAAGAAGAAAGAAAAAAGAAAGAAGCAAGAGGAAGAAAGAAGGAAAGAACGAAAGAAACAGAACAAAGAAATAAAAAGCAAAGAATAAATAAATGAAAGAAAGTAAACAAAGAAAGAAAAAGAATGAACGAATGAATAGAAGAAAGAGAACAAAGAAAGAAAACAGAAGAAAGCGAAAGAAAGAAACAGAAAGAAAGAAAGACAAAGAAAGAGAGCAACAAAGAAAGAAAGAAAGAAAAAAGAAAGAGAGAAAGACAGAAAGAAAGAAAGAGAGAGAAAAAGAAAGAAAGAGAGAAAGAAAAAAGAAAGAGAAAGAAAGAAAAAAGAAAGAACGAAAGAAAGAAAGAAAGAAAGAAAGAAAAAGAAAGAACAAAAGAAAGAAAGAAAGAAAGAAAGAAAAAAAAGAACAAAAGAAAGAAAGAAAGAAAGAAAGAAAGAACGAAAGAAAGAAAGAAAGAAAGAAAGAGAAAGAAAGAAAGAAAGAAAGAAAGAAAGAAAGAAAGAAAGAAAGGGGTTGAAAAGAGGTATCACGAAACTAATAGCGACTTCTCGAAACAAGACAATTTTTTCGGGAGAAAGAGTAATGCGTTTTTTCAAAGTAGGCCTATGACAGATTTGCCTGCCGCATCTGGAAACGAGATCCCTTCATTTTACTTCCAGCAAAATGAAAAAAAAAAAAGAGAGAAAAGGAAATGGGTAGTCAATATCATAATTGGTTCAAGTTGAAGGCCAGATGACAGATCGATAAACTGCTTCGGTTTGCGTATCGGAATCTGAGGCAGCGCCGGCGTTGAAGCAAACAGATCCCTGATTAAAAACATCAATAGGCGTATCGACAGATGCTAAATCAGTCGCTGGGATTATTTTATAACTACGTTTTAAGTTCTCTGTTCTCGGAGCCAGGTAAAAACAAAACACTTACACCAAAAAGAACCAAACTGCATTGTATGCCTGAAATTAGGTTTGGCGGCAGATATAACTACTTCTAAGTTCCGAATTTTCCTAACTCGAACTATATTGTAGGGGTCAAATAAGCTTTGGTATTGAACTTGTAAAAAAAATTATTTTAGATCATTAAGTGACCTAAATTTCCAGGTCATTTTGCCGAAAATCCATCTTTAATTGAATAACATTGTTAAGAATTAAACGATAAATGCTTTATTGGATAACATTTTTTTTTGGGTGCTGCCGATTTCGCATTTGAATTAATTTTTCGAAAGATAGGCTACAATCACCAGAGTTTGAGAAACTGTGAAATTCTTTACTAGAAATTCGTTAAAAATTCGGAGGAGTGGATAAAAATCTTTTATACAGATCTTTTCGGCTGCCAGATTTTTTTTTTCAAAATATTATTCTAAGGCGTCATTTTCCCACGAAAAAACAGCAGAAGAGCATAGGATAGGATAGGATAGGTTAGGTTAAGATAAGATAGGATAGGATGGGATAGGTTAAGATAGGATAGGATAGGTTAAGATATGATAGGATAGGTTAGGTTAAGATAAGATAGGATAGGATGGGATAGGTTAAGATAGGATAGGATAGGTTAGGTTAGGTTAAGATAAGATAGGATAGGACAGGGTGGGTTAGGGTAAGATAGGATAGGATGATTGGATAGGTTAGGATAGGATAGCATAGGATAGGATAAGATAGAGTAGGATGGGATAGGATTGGATAGGATAGAATAGGATAGCATAGGATAGGATATGATAGAGTAGGATAGGATAGGATAAGATAGAATAGGATAGGATACGATAGAGTAGGGTAGGATAGGATTGGGCAGGATAGGATAGGATGATTGGATAGGACAGGATAGGATAGCATAGGATATACGATAGAGTAGGATAGGATTGGATAGGATAGCATAGGATAGGATATGATAGAGTAGGATAGGATAGGATGATTGGACAGGATAGGATAGCATAAGATAGGATGAGATAGAGTAGGATAGGATAGGATAGGATTGGATAGGGTAGGATTGGATAGGATAGGACAGGATAGAATAGCATAGGATAGCTTAGGACAGGGTAGGTTAGGATAGGACAGGGTAGAAACAGAAAACAAGCACAAACTGCCATTTCCTTGGCACCCAGGCTGTTTTTGTTTTTTTTTTTTACTCATTCTTAAACCATAACCCTTTTTCTACCTCGATTCCCCCCCCCCCCACCCCTCCACTTCGTGGCAAGATGATCTATGTTAACGCCTAACTACCCATGTAATTAAAGCAACTTTTTATAGCAGCCTTGACTCAGCTTCTTATCTCTCCTTCTTTTTATTTCCTTGTTAATCAAGGCAACATGATGAGAAAAAGAAGGTAATTCCAATTATGATCCACCCCTTCATCAGGGTAATATACAGCCCTGCACCAATCCTAACCCATTCCCAAATACAGGGTTGGATGTTCTTCTTAAAATCTAAAATTGGAAAACCGAGTTAGCATATCTTTAATGGGCGTGCGTTTCGTGACGTGAGAATTTACCAGAAAGAAAGATGAAAAGAGAGAGATAGATAGAGAGGAAGGAGAGAAGGAAAGAACGAAGGAAAAAACAAAGAAAGATTAACATAAATATAAAAAAAAGAATGAAAAAGAAAAAGAAGAAAGAAACAGAGGAAGAAAGAAATGATAAATAAAATGGAAAGAAGAAAAAAAACGAGAGAAAAACAAAGAACGAAAGATAGAAAGAGAAAGACAAAAGAGGAAAAAAAGACAACTGCAGAAAGAAGGAGAGAAATCAGAATAAAAAAACAGAAAGAAAGAGACGAAGAAAAAGAAAGTAAGAAGGAAAGAAAGTGAAAAAGAAAAAGAGAAAAAGAGCAAGCAAGTAAAAAAGAAAGAAAGAAAGAGGAAAGAACGAAAAAAGAAAGAAAGAACAAAGAGAAAGATAAAAGAAACAAAAAAAAGAAAGAAAGAGAGAAAGAAAGAAGGAAAGAAAGAAAGAAAGAAGAAAGAAAGAAAGAAAGAAGAAAGAAGCTTGCATGAATGAGCTTTTTGGGCATGGGCTATGTCTTATATTTTCAGATTAACTTTGCTGTACGGGTATGTAAATGTCTATGTATGAGAGAAGACGTTAGTTGTTTGAAAAATTAGAATGAAGTGCGTAGGGGGGGGGCAGTATTACGGGAGAGGTGTGTGAGACAAGGTATACGTGAGTACATACTTGTTTTGAATGAGTGTGTTAAATTAAGGAGTGCAGGTGAGGTAAAGGACTCAATTAAGGCTGTGAGCTGTACCAGTTTAACAGTTTAGTGGTAAAGCCATTGGAGAGAGGGATGGAGGAAGGGAGAGAGGCATACTGATAACACTACGAACTGGGCAAGAGGGAGGGGGGAATAGAGCGAGCAGGGGGGGGGGAGGGGGAAGCGGAGGAGAAAAGGAGTATGAGTCTGTTAGGTGTATCAGATTAGTGGTTTGTCACTGTTGGAGAGAGAGAGAAAAACGCAAGGGGGAGCGGGGGAGAGGGAGCTAGATAGATAGATAGATAGATAGATAGATAGATAGATAGATAGATAGATAGATAGATAGATAGATAGATAGA
>JBCEWB010173344.1:0-10161 GCA_039654565.1 Peronia peronii
AAAACTGAAAATTCAGTCTAGAGGCAAACATGTCAACATCAAAGGGTCCAAATTTCCCATTTATCTGACAAAATATTAAGGGGCATAGTTTCCCCTCTGTTTCTTTCCGAGATAAATCTCTGGATTCTTTGTAAGCAACAACATTGTGAATGCCTGGAATGTGAGATGCCATTAAAAAATTGTTCCTATCAGCAGCCCAACTCCAAATTTCTCTTGTGATGTCATTCACAGACCTTTTGCAACTTCCCCTTTTATTGATGCATGCAGCTGCTGTAGCATTATCAGTCAAGACATGAATGTTGCTATTATGAAGGTTGTTACTGAAAGTTTGCAACCCTAATTTGATGGCTAGTAGTTCTAAGTAATTTATATGATTATCTTTCTCTCTACTACTCCAAACACCTCTGATTTATTGCCCTCAAAATTGACACCCCAACTAGTAGAACTTGCATCTGTTACAATCTCTTTGTCAAGAGACATGTAATTGATTCTCTCTGGAAAAGTGTCAATATTTCCTGCCCACCAATTAATGTCACTAACAGTTAGTTCATTCAATTTGACAATTGCATCATAATTGCCTTTGTGCGTAGTCAACATTTCATTCTTAAAAATTTCCATCCTTTTAAAAAAGACTGGAGCCAGATAGTTACCTGGTTCTATTGCAACCAATTTCCATATTAGCTGAGACAAAGTCCTTATAGACACTTGTTGTGGCTTATGTAAAAGCTCCATGCACAGGTCTCTAATGTTCCTAGATTTCTTCAATGTAGGTTTAACAACCATAGCACGAGTGTCTATGATAAAGCCTAAATATTCTGAACACCTTGTAGGTTGTATGACTGATTTGTCTTGATTCACAGTGAATCCCATTTTCCCAAGTAAACTAAGGGTCTTGAAAACATTCTCCTGACAATCCTGTTTACTAGAGTCCAAGATGAAAATATCATCAAGATATCCCACATTTAAGTAACCAGCTGATCTCAAGTAAGAAAGTGGCACTTTAAGAATTTTTGTAAAAATTCGAGGGGCATCTTTGTAACCCTGGGGCAAAGAACAGAATTCAAAGAGTCTGCCATCAAAAAGAAACCTGAAGAATTTCCTTGAATTAGGATGGATTGCAACAGTGTAATAGGCATCCTTCAAATCCACGTTGGCGCACCAGCAGTTTCTCATAATCAGATTAAGGACTGTTGATAGCGAATCCATTTTGAAATGTTTCTTGTCCAAAGTCTCATTGAACTTCCTAAGATTTAATATCATTTTCTTAGAACTATCTGCTTTAGGTCTGAGAAATACATTAGAAATGACTGATGCCTCTTGATGATCTTCCTTAACTTCCCTAATGATACCCTTCAAAAGAAACTTATCAATTTCCTCTTTTAGTTGTAATTTCTCTAAATTTGAGAATGTAAACTCTTTTTTACAAACCTGACCAAGAGGGCCACCAGATTCAAAGTTCACAGACACCCCTTTAACGTATCCAAGTATTTCTGTGTTGGATGTAATTTCTTTCCATTCTTCATAATGGAATTTAATTTTGCCCCCAATAAAATTTTTATTGGTGTTCATGAAAGTATACCCTCTTACTTTATCATCTTGGATTGATTTCAGTTCCTCTTGTTCCAGAACTGGTTTTGTACTCTTTTCCCTTGTCCTTTTTTGTGACTTTGGAAAGCTTGTCGTTGGGAGCCGAAAGTTGTCCCTTGGTTTTGAAAGGCCTTTCGATGCTGGGAACCCAAGGCTGGCCCTTGACTCCCTCGGTTCATCCTGAAGTTTTTTAAACTTTGGTCCCTCAATTTCTCTGACAGTTGTGAAGCTTCACCCAACTCCTTCATCTGTTGTGCCAGGTTATCTCCAAAGAGGAATTCAGTTGAATTCTTCTCTTTATCCATTTTATGTTTGAAACACAGAGGCTTGAATTGTTCTGCTAAACAGACTTGAATTGACTCCTTTCTCTTAATGACAGATCACCAAAACTAGCCATATTTAGTTTGATAATATCTGCCACAGTTTTCTCACACCCTTTAATATTCAATGCAATTTCTCCGTTTTTCATCCCATGCAACATATCCAAGAGCTGCACAGAAGCTGTTAAAGTGTTTACCACAAGACCTTGACTTTTTTTGCAATCTCATATCCCTTTTCCTTTGACTGTTAGACATCTTCTTCCATATTTCAAAATATTTATCTTTGGGACTCTCAAATTTGGACAATATTTAGGCTTTCCATATTGTTCACAGATTTCTTTAATTTGAGTCTCATCAACTGGTCGTCCCAAGTAGTCAAAAATGTTTGCACATTTGTCTCTCACAGCTTTCCCACATTTATCTTCTTTCTCAACATTTTTTTGTAAATCCTCTATTTCTTCATCCGACGATATGTCTTCGTAGTGGGATTCTGCATGAGATTCCATTGAAAAATATCTCTTACTTGGAGCTAGATCTAGATCTAGAATTGTTACTTTCTGTGGAAACCCTATCACTTGAGTCACTAAGCAAACTTTGAAAAAGATCTTGCTTGCGACATTTCTTAAGAGGTCTGCCCTGAGCTCTGGATTTGCTATCTTCCTTCTTAGAAGAGGAAGATCTTTGCCTCTTCTTCCCTTTCCTTTCCTCTGTGCTTTTCCGGGTTTCTTCATGCCTAAACTGAGAGGCTGATATTGTTCCCTTATACTTTGAGGATACGGATTTAGGCCTATGCCTATGTTTTGACTGAGCTGATTTTTCCCTGGACTTAGAGGGTGTGTTTTCCCTATACTTAGAGGGTGTGTTTCCCTTATACTTTGAGGATGTCTTGTCCCTATACTTAGAGGGTGCGCCTTCATCCTCTTTAGATGTCTTACCGTATCTAAACTCAGGCCTACCTTCTCATATCTCTTCAAGAGATTTCTGAAGTGACTTGATCATGGCTATTAGGCCTGCATTGGTTTGAGTAGTGTCACTAGCCCCTTCCCGACTTTGCCGTCGTCTTTTAAACGCGGGTGTGGAGATGAAAGCTCAGATTCTGAAACAGAATCGCTAGATCTAGATCTAGATCTAGATCTAGATCTACCTAATCTGTGACTGTAGTCGCATTCCTCTGGTTCTCGATCCAACACTGATCGAGATTCATTTGATCTAGAGCTGTCCTTTATAAACTGTTTGCGACCTGCCAAAAGGGTTTGAATGTTTAATTGTTTCAATTTTCCCTCTAAACGAAGCGGAGGGTTCGGTTTTTCTGCCTCCTCCTCTGAGTCAGCAAGTCTTGACCTGGGCCTAGACCTGGTAGACGATGAGGCCATGTGTCTAGGACTGAGTGAAACTGAAAGCAAGAATATCAATAAAATCACGAAAACCGGGGTCCACACCAAAAAAAAAAAAAATATTCACAAAAGCTGGTAAACAATATTTCCCCTTAACAACTGTCCTCGATGATGCTGTAAAAAAAGGCTAAATCGACTGTGATGCACAAGATGATGCACAAGATTGCACAGTTATATTCCAAGAAATCTTCTTCCATCACACAGGAAATACTAATTGACCATCTACGCACGGGCGCTCTCTCGCTTTTTCCCGGAATACGAGAGTAACTAAAAATGACAATTTTGTGTTAGATTTTCGAAACTTCATCACAAAAAATAAAATATAAAAGAAAGCAAAAACAAACAAACAAACAAACAAACAAAACGAAACAAAACAAAACAAAAACACCAATACCAACAACAACAAAAGAACAAAAAACAAGAACAAAAAAATGTTATCAAGAAAACTCAAATTGTGACTTGTAGTTTTTAGAGATGATATTTGATTTTACAAATGACATGCCAATTTTTAAACGACTTGGTGTAGTAGTAATGGAAGAGATAGATTTCATTGAACTTAAAGGTTGCAACTCATGTTAAGTATTGTTGAAGTCCTGAACTGGGAGAGAAACGTTTAAAAATCCAGTGTGAAATTCCTAGGGAATTCGATCCAATAATAAAGATATAGTATAGAATACATTTTGATCATTACCGATATTCTATCATTCAGCCTCACAAATAAAAAAAAAATGATTAATAAATAATAAACACTAAAAATAAGTAAACAAATAAAGAAAGAAAAGAAAAGAAAACCAAGTCCCAGGCTTGCTGTGGAAAGGCGTTCACTCAATTGTTTTTAAGATCTATCCAATATGTTTTATTAAAACGTATTACAGACAGCCAACTAATCCATTGTATAATTTTATTTTACATTCTCAATGCTTTCACTTTATAATTTTAATTTTTTTTTTTTTTAAATTGATGTCTTGATTTGTACACAGCCCATTCTTGTCTTTTTATTAGAGGAAGGCTTGGCTTCGCTTGCTTTGAAAAGAATGTTTCCCGATTCTTTAATTAAAGTTTGATGAAGCTTTGAATTAGTCCCATTATGACCCTCAAGCTACCAAGGACATATTCAGTTGAGAATTGAGATATCATTTTAGACTTTCAGACCCAGTGAGTCGACTTGGCACAGTGAAAACAGCAAGACTGGGTAGTATTAAGAGTATTAACCTTTGAAATGCTAGATAGGTTGTAAATTTTAATGCAGGAAGTATTTCAGAATGAATGTCAAAAGTCTCTGCAGTGAAATTGTTCAGTTTAAAATGATTATTAAAACACACACACACACAGGCACACACATACACATACGCACACATACACAAAATATCTTATTGATAACTTGAGCTGAATGTTGTTTCTGTTTTTGTTAGTTTGTTTGTTTGCTTGCTTGTTTCGTTCTTGTTGTCGTTGTTTTTTCTGTAAGTTTAAAAATGCTTGTTTTGATAAATGTGATATTTTGCTGTCAATGCATAAAAAAAATAGTTGAACAAAAAGGACGTATTCATTTCTGTCCTCCGTGACTACGGCAATGTTTGGATTATTGTTAACACATGGTTTGTACAGGAATTACAATAATAGAAGTGCCTCTAAACAAAACATGAAGAGTTAGACCTAAATATATTGTATTTGCCTTAAAAAAAAAAAGTCTATTTTGTATCATAATATATCTTACTGTTATCTCTATGACAAATATGAAAAAAATTCTTCTCTAATGAAGTAGTTCAACAATTTCCATTGATCGTGTTCAATGATTTATGTCTACAATGAAAATCTACAATATATCAATGAAAATATCTACAAAGCATAATTTCAAATTTCAAATATGATCATAACATAACATGATCACCAATGAAAAAGTCCTAAACTATCTCTGGCGCTCTACCGAAAAAAGACGCAGATCAATAATTCGGTCAAACTGAATTGTTTATATAGGAATGTACTCGAGCCTATTGTGCAGTTTTCTATCGGGGCTGGAAGCTCTGTTCTAAAAATAACTATTTTGTGGCGTCCTAAAAATATGCGCCGTGACGTATTTAGATCACAGCCTTAGGAAAAACTTGGCTAAAGGGCGCATATCGGCTTCGGTTATCACAGACGGTCGAGTATTCCAATATACCTCCCTTTTTCGATTCGGTGAACATCTTTCAAGAAAACCGTTACACCGTTACATGTCTCAATCTGCGACATTCTGCCCATGCACTAGGCATTCTTAGGCGTCCTATCATTGCTTGTGAAGAAACTTGATACAATAAAGTCATACATTCATTAAGATACTTAAAATGAACAAAAAAAAAACCCAAGGTGTTGGAAGGGTGTGACCAAAAATTCTTAAAAAGCTTTTTGATCGTTCGAGTATCGAAATGAATTACAAAAAAATAACAAAGATGTATTGCTGTCAACAGCCTTTAGACCATCAAATTGGCAATGGCAAACAGCTTCTATTAATTAGTGCGCAAGATATTTGTTTCTAGCTGTGCTTGGAATTAATAACTATATAATGACCAAATTATCCCAATCGCTTTTAAGGTTATTACTATGAAGAAAACAACAGCAGTCCAGAATTTTGAAGTAGTTGTGGAGTTCATGCGCCCAAAACACAAAATTGATCACAACCTTGTGGATGAGCAAGTGGAGAAATTTCATCTGGCATGTCCTATTCCAGATCTGAACATGCCCCATCCACAAATTATATTCTGCCATCCGACTTGACCTTGAAAGGCATGCAAAAACATTTTTGAGAAACAGTGAGGAAACAATAAGTTATCAGGAGTTTCTACTGTGCTGCGCTCAACAACTCAACATTTCATTTGCATAATTTGGGCAGGAAGAATGTCAACATCAGTTCCTTATGCACAAGGAAAATGTGAATGTGTGATCCAATGTGAACCATTGTCCAGAATACATCTTGCATAGAAATAATTACAGAAGTGCACGGGAGATGTATTGCCGTGATGTCTCTTTAAACACGAACAAGAAATGTCCATTTTTTTCTGCAGACTTCCAAAAATTATCTTGATCCCAGTTTCGACCAATTTATCAGAGACGTTATTATTAACAAGCAGACCAATTGTTTGTAAAGAGACGTTTGTTCCTGTTGGGCCCAAGAAATCTACCAAAGACATACCATTTCACGATATGACTCTTTCATGGCATGAAGCTGTTGCCGGGAGGGTGGATGAAGATGTGGGCATCCTTCAGTCTCAAAAGACTATGGAGTTGCGCTCTGGGCGTTTTTTCGGGTGCAGCGTCTGGTGTGACTGGTCAGTCCGATGCAGGAGTCACAATCCGTGTAGCAGAAGCACAGGTGAAGTCTGACGCTGGTCTGTCTGCCTAGGCTGTAGCTTTTCTTAGAACTCTCTGGTTCAGAGACTCTCACGTACTTGGAGTCTGGACACGTATTCATGGCCTCTGACATACTGAAGAGGAAACAAGGAAAGACTTTTTACTTTGGTTATTTGAAAGAATATGTTACTGAAGCTGCTCATCATATCAGTGAAAGAAGAATAGTATGCACCCTGGGAAACAGGCTACTCAGTTACCTTCTTAAGCGTGACAGAATAATCCTGACAGTGACATAGATACATACCTTGGGATTGCTCATCATTGAGAAGACAAAGCTCGGCCTCGCCCAATCCTTGCCCAAATTGTCCGTGCAGAATTCAGAAGATGATCAGCAAACACATTTTTCTACGAGAAAGGTTTTAGCAAAGAGGTTATGCAGTGCATAATTCTTTAATTATTGATGATTTAGTTGTGAACTAAAACGTCATGTGAAACCAAGAGATATTCCCCAGGAGAAGGAAGACGAAATCATAAATCGTCTAGTATCTCTGATGCCTCACAACAAAGAGGGCTGTCAACAAATCTCAAAAACAAAGACCTCACACGATTCCAGAATGAATTACATACTGATCGATACATCCATCTCGATTAGACAATGTTGACCTGTTATCTTAGAACGCGATCATCTTCTTTAAAGCAGACATACATATTAGTATTTTTTGTCATCGTGCTGCTAACAAATTAAGAAACTGAAAATGATCAGTTATATTGCCAATACTTTTGACATGGCCAATTCTAAAAAGTAATACTAAAACAATGCAAGATTCTAACAAATCACTGACTCAAAAAACATGTCATTGTTGAAAATGGACTATCTCAGCGTTGTTCTTATAAAATAAAGCCAAAGGACCAAATAGAATAAAAGGAATCAGAATGTCTGTCAGCATCAAAACATGGGAGCCCTTTTTTTATTTAATCAATGCATTTATTTATTACCGTCATCTTCATCCAATTCAGAAGTTAAGAATTAGGTTTCTCTTTCCGCTCTCCTCTCTCTCTCTCTCTCTCTCTCTCTCTCTCCCTCTGCAAATGGCCCAACTAATTTCTGGTAACCGTATCTGGACCAAAAGAAATAAAAAAGATATAATCTCGATTGTTTCTGTGTCCAGTCTCATACTGACATGTGAATTGTGAGGAACATGGCTATTTCCATGTAATCTTGCAATCCAAAGTTTGCAATCTCTTGATAAAAGGCACAGGTCTACATTCATATGTGATATATATATAATTCACTATAAAGTTCCATGTTGAATGAAGTTATCTCTTATTGAAGACAACAGTATTTAGAAAGATATGACCATTCTCTAATAGGATATTACAGTCGAATCATAGATATAGACATTCCGTTTTCCCCAAAAGGATGCAAATGGCATTATGCGTCCCTGTGTCATGGACATTTCAATCACCTTAGATGTCGTCGGACGCAGATAGAATTTGTGTCTTTCTGTGAAAAAAGAAACAAAAACTTTTACTCGTGTTTGGTCGTGATGTTAAAAAAAAATTGGTCAGTTACATCGTTAAAATTTATTACAACCGCTTGAAACATGATGCAGAAAATAATTTTTTTTTTTTAAATCTACGCTTCATAATCCCATTTAAATTTTTACAATCGAAGCAGTCAAAGAGAAGCTGTTAAAGCAAACAGTTTCTTGCCTCTCCTGTATTTTTTTTCTGATATGCGTCTTTGGTCTTAAGGGGATAGATCTATTAACCGTACTTATTTATCTGCAAAAGTGAATAAGTCTTTCATTGATACTATTTTCTATAAAACGTTTCGGCAAAATCTTCCTTGAAAAAGTTCAATGGCTATCTATTGCATTTTTATTTATCAATATGGAGAAGATAGACAATGATGAGACACTATTGCTGTGCAAACTTTCAGTAAAGAAAACTGTCCAACAAACAAACTAAAAGTAATCTGACTTTGAAGAGCTGATATCTCCGCAATATTATTATCTCCTCTGCTGTCATCCATAGGCTGAACCAACTTACAAGACTGATTTGAAAATGAAATCATGCATGAAAGAGTTTGACGGTTATCATTCAGTGTATTTATTGACTTGAAAATATCTAGGGACCTACCAATTTCTGAGTGAAATCATGTACGAAGAAGTCCAGTGACTGTGAAATCACTGTATTTATCCAGCAGGAAAATCAATGACAAATAATTTCAAGATGAGATCATGCATGAGAAAGTTTGATGGCGATCCATAGATCGTATTTATTGATTTTCTTTCCGTACTGACTATTGTCACCAGGTGGTCAAAATAGACTCAGGGTTCTATTTCTGTCAGGTTGTGCTTTTTGACCTATCACATTAAGGGGGTGCTCTGGTGAAATTTAGAGTTCTTGAAAATTTGGCCTCAGTGATATGAAAATGCCCTTGGTATGAACTGATAACCTCTTGTGACTTTATTTGTCACAAAAATTTCAATATACTGCTTGCTGCCATGACAACGGCGGCCATCCAGAAAAACAAACAACTAATTCAACTTCTTAAAATTTACAAAACCAAGAAAGATATTTACATTCTATGTGTGTATCTTGAAAGGTGAGATCAATATGAAGGTAATAGGCTAGGTTTTATTTGTCTGTGATGGATGAAATAGATACTAGAAGCTTCTAAAGTTGATGTTGACAGAAACAGTGTTGAAGACAACAAGTCACATTAAAAGAATTAACAAGCTGAGCTTTCTTAGCGTGAACAACATCAAACTAACTAGGCTGTTACCTAAAAATGTGAATAGTCTGTCAGTGTGTGTATCAGATCTGATGGCCATATGACAACAAACAGCTGAGATTTTAAGATTTTAGTGCGGCACAGTTAACAAAAATATAAAAAAAACAAACATAAGAAAATGGGCAATACAGGATATATATAGATGTATACAAAATATGCAAAATATATACCTTTAAATGCATTTTTGCGGCTGAATCCGGTAGAATGGAACTTTGGCACTTGGTACTCTCGACCTAGACATAATCAGCTATGCAAATTCATTGAAATCCCAAAATCGATAATCTAACCTTTTATTGGTGAAAACCAATGGGACATGCACGCAATGCTAACCTCAATTTTTTTCCATTCCTGAACTGATTTCGCAATGACTGTTTTCGTATTCAGCATGAAGGATTTCTTGATTTTAAAGGATCCATTCACGATCAAAACTAATCATTAGGCCGGACTTATAAGTTCGACTTGTCACTTAGGCTTAATGACTTTCCCCATTCATAACCAATTATTTTACTTGGAAGTTACTTTTAACGCACATTGCAACATGGAGTACAACATTGCTCTGTATGCTGTGGCTGTATTTTTATTATTTTTTTTAAAGGAAAGAAAAGAAAAAAAAAACAGAAAAAGTAAACCCGTGTCAAGAAGTCTCTTAAGAAATATCAGCCCTTTCCAAAGATCACTGTTTTGTGACATCTGTTTGATTTGGAACGGATACTTCACTGCCTCAATTAACCTCCTC
>JBCEWB010173355.1:0-10161 GCA_039654565.1 Peronia peronii
ATCATATATATATATATTTTTTTTTTTTTCACTAAATGCGTTGAGTTTCGTCCATTAAATACTCAGGTTATAAACAGTACCAAGAAGAGGGATTCCCTGAAATAATCTGGAGCTACCAACACACCAAATGTGAGAAATGAACGGTATGTCTCACATCACAAGAAAACTTCTACAGGGACTGCGTATCATTTGGACGTTATTGGCCCACTGCAAGACTGGCGATACCTCTGTCAATGTGACAGCACTGAAGGGACTCAATGTCACAGACCAAGGGCTAAGCATACCTTTGGTTCTCGATAACTCACAGGGGACAGGCATAAGCCATGCCTTACATCCCCCAAATGACCAGCACAGCCCTGACCATAAAAATGTGCAACTGACCTTAGATAGTGCAACAAGTGGACACAATGCCTCATTCAATGGAAAAAAGGTAAGGAATTGACAGTGTGACATCTTGAATGAGATAACAGACTTTTCATCAATTTGTATTTGCCACAAAGACAAGATTCTGAAGATCTGTGTTCTATTTAAAAATCAGCCAGAATATCTAACTTTTATGATGCATAGTTGTGCTGTCGTTCATCTCCAGTGTTTCTGGATATTGCATATAGATGCTGTGTTTCGTTTCTCAGTGCCGAATGAAATCAATATTTGTCAACACCCTGCCCTCATTTTTTAAGAATACCGTATATGCAGCTAAAATATTTTTAAAAATGACGGCAGCACTAAGGTCTCATCGCCTACAAATCTAGAAGCTGCCATATGCATTGACTTCACTACCCTCGTCAATGCACCATCATATGACCATAGCATACTACTCCATTCTTATCAATATCTTCATTACCCGCCAATGTCAGTTTTTCCATATCGTGCTGATGTTTATCTCTTGTGCTTATAACTGACGTCTTTGTCTTGGAATCTTCCCCTCCCCCCTCCCCCTTTTTTGTCTCGAAGGTATCAACGGTTCCTTACGCCGACAACAACACAACCTTCATTTCTCAGTATTCCAAGTGCGATCCCAAGAAAGAAGCCATGCTGATATCCATATGTCCAGAGGTAGCCGAAGAAGAAGATAAAAGTATGTGTCAATCAGACGAAGTCCCTCCCGCAGTGGATACCATCTTCCCTGTCACTGACTCTGTTTCAGGCTACCACTTTCGTAATTTTTATTGCTGGAGATGTTTTAACCAGAGTGGAAAACCTTTGACATGGTCAGGAGAACTTGGCTTTAACTCCTACATTAGACCAGACAATTATTCCAGCTTGGAGTCTTTTCTACATTTTATAGACAGCAACCCTGCTCTCTTTATCTGGAAACCACCGAGTCAGTTTTCCTTTCCGAAATGTGAAGATGTTGATCTTTTAAACTGCACTGTGTGTGTACCAGGTGAAACCATCATCATTGGATGTTCCTATGTGGGCAGGTAACTCTCCAATCTGAATATCGCTGTTTTCTGTCCATTCTTCTGACTTATCGCTCTTGTCTTCGTTCTTTTTCACCACAGATAAAAAAATCATTAACGTCAGTGCTACGTTACCATAAAAAAGAAAGGTGCCGTTCTCTCTCCTATGCTATCTAAGTCTAAGGTGTGAATTTATCGATTCGTATTTTATTTCACAGTACATCCCAGGAATTGTATAGCCATACTGTGTGAAACTGGTTATCAAAAAAAGTATACAAATATCGAGATATGAATGTAAAAAAATAATTCATCACCACAATTAAATAGTTGTCAAAATTACACCACTGTAAACGTAATATTATAGCAGGTAATGTACTGATTTCAGTTAGAAAGTGACAGAGGAATTAGAGTCTTATCAAACAGATCCGTCTGAGAAATGAATTCGTTCAGCGTTTCTGAACTCCGACAATGTCTGGAACAATATGTTTGATAGTCAATGGGCAGTGGCAGATGAAGCAGAACAGTATGCATCAACCCAATACCTTTCTTTCTCCTATGAAATCAATCTTCGCCTAAAGTGTTCTACGGGTGAGTTTTTGTAAACAGATCCACAATGAGCGACACCAAATTGGGCTCCTTTCTTAAGCCGGCGTGATTTGAAATTATACGCTTAATTGTCAGCGGGAATCACAGATGAAATCTTCTAGGATTGTCGCCTCTATGGAGGTAAGGGTAAAATGAAATGAGAGTGGGTCGAGACACAGACAGTTGTACACTATTTAGTCTCTTTCATCCACTGAGATATACAGATCTCTTTTGGTGAGCATTAACTTTGTCCGAGACCTGAATGTGCCCTCACAGTTGCAATTTCCATGAAAGATAGTCATTAGTATCAGAATAGATCTAAATTAGGGATTCTATCTTCAGAAGATCTAATGTCATGTTGACTTTACTCCATCTTATTTCTCCCGTTCTATGATTCGGTACCCAATAGAACACAAGTCCACGCCCATTCTCCTGGATAGGCTGTAATATTTAGCAGGAGATGAGTGATCCATTGTCTTTTAGAGTAAGATGAAAATGTCTTAATACAGGCAGAGTAAAGATCTTTAAGCCCTGGAAACAGTGTCCGAAGTTATGTTTTCGGCTTATAACTCAGTTGTGAAAGTAGACGATTTGGGGATAAAACCAGGGTAAGCTTTGTCAAGAACTGAGAATGAGCCGACGCCGACGAATTTATGATCCTTGAAGATTCTATGAGCAGATGATGCGCATCGACTGGAAGGTCAGACATCATCTTTTCAAACGTTCATTCAAAGTCTTCCTTGCTGGCATATCCTGTTCAGTTCTCGAGTGAGAACAAGGACTGGTTTGTTCTGTTAATTGTTCCATGGCGAACACTCGAACGGGAACTGGATCTCATCTCATCTGGCTCAATCGAAACCTCCACAAGCAGAGACGATCTCTTCAACATTTCTGCAAAAGAAAGTTGTAAAACACCCACTTTGGCTGAGTAATTTGTCTGTGGCAAGAAGTACTTTCTGAATGTAGCCTACGATTTAATTTCAGTGGTACAGGGCTCTTGGTCCTTACATACAGACTCCTAAGTTCAGAATTTCCAATGGTCTTTCCATGCGATAGGTCCCGAGGAAGGAATAGTGTGAGGTCCTGTTAGTGGAAGGAATCGAGTAGTTTGAAGTAGTATTGCCTATTTGAACTGCGGACAATATTCGTACGGATCGATACACTCATGTCTTAGATTAGGCACTTTTGTGTATGACTTTTCATTCAGTTAATATTTGGAAGAAAGGTAAGTTCTATGAAGTATCACACTCAGAAACTTGACGTCATGCTTGAAATTAATCTATGCCCAGATCCTTAATGTCGTAACAGGTACAGTAGACGAGGAGGCCACCTCGCAGCCGCTGGCATCCTCTGCCTCCTCCCCCTCTCCAGCCCTCCCCTTTCCCACTCCGTAAAATTTTTCATGTTGCTTGCCATTGTCTCTCAAAGGTGGGCTTTCCATGAGTCCTGTAGCCGATCAAAAAGGCTTAGGCATAGTATAATGTAATATTAATCTGCCGTCTGACTTCACCTCTCAGGCTGTTCATGCTATAGCACGTTTTTCTTAAAGTAATTTTGAAGCAAAGAGTAATATCGGGTTGTGAATAATGAAATCTTGTAGCTACAGATAAGGTAAGATTTGTGACATTTGTAAATGAAAGGGGGGTGGGGGTGGGAGGATACGAAACGGGGGAAGGAGGGAGGTGGGGAGGGAGGCGTACGTTCTTTATACATCTTTCAACCTCCTCGTGGGGGGTTATCTCGATGGGTCGGGGGCGGGTAAGAGGATAAAGGGAGAAGTCTAGCTAAAATGTGCAGAACACAGCAGGTCTCTCTGTATCACAGTTGGTTAGAGTTATTTTGAAAACAGTTGATTCGGCAGCATTCGGATGGATGGATATTCACTGCTCATCTATTAAGCAATAATCACATTATCGATTGGTTTAAGGATCATAATGTTGACAGTTTGTTTCTGCCTTTCATTGTTTCTTTTTTCAGACCCCAGCATAGGGGCCCAGAAACAGACACACACAAATGTTATGCCTGTACCAGCTACGAGGCCCATAACAGTCTGAGTCATACACATCTTTGTGAGAACAAACACTACGAGGAAGTCACCAACATTAACAACTGGTTGAATTTTTATTTTGTTACCTGGAATAGATCTAACACCTTGATGACTGAACAAGTACCGGGTAAAAAATTCACTGATGAAGTTTGAACCTCTCAGAAATGTTCAGTGGACTCGGGGACTGAATTTTATTTATTATGGGCCTTTCTTCCCGGAACTCAGTCAGGTCTTACACAAAAATGGCGGATGCCTCGCTCAGTTCGGTACATTCTGTTTATTCGCACACAACGCAGCATGCCCGGTCTATGTACAATATGGTTATGGTCCAGTCAAAGTACTCACGAAGACCATTTTGTTTGCCCAGGGGCGCTTTATAAAATGACAGAAGATTGTAGATAATTCAGTAAACATCAAAATGGTACATTACTCAACACCTTGCTAAAAAGACAGGAGGTAAAGTAACTAGAACTATTCGTAAAGTTCAGATTTAGTTTGAAAAAAAAAAACCCGACCATTAGCACCAAGCCTATAGCAGTTAAAACAGAGCTCGTAAAAATAGATCAACCCATACCAATCTGGAGGGAATTGCTTTTATGAGAGGTTGACAGTTACAGTGCTCGTGATGACTAAACCGTAGTTTTGCAGGTTAAAAGTAGAACCAAACATTTTCAAAGTCCCCAACAGATATAAGAAGAAGAAACTACCATTCACAGTTCCAAGAATAACAGTCCAGATAAAATAGAACCATTAAATTTTTTAACAGGTGGTGGGAAAAACCAAAATGCCGATTCTAAAGAGGCAAAGGCATTTAAATAAAATGGATTTTTTCATCGCTAAAGTATCTGTCATGATACCACACAGTGGTCGAATTAGGATCCAGAAGACGAGAAGAACTGTTCCTGTACTGGCTAGACAATGGTCGTCACTGATTCGTAACTGGACGTAGCTCTTATATTATCTTGATCCCTGCTGAGTTTTTTTTCCTAGCTTTTTGAGACGAACACATACTCGTACGCTGTGTTGTCACAGTGGCTGTCTTTGGAAAGATTTTCAACATCTGTGATGTCACCAATGTCTTCCCTCAACATATGCCCATATCTGATGTTTCTCACGAGCAATAAACCACATAATATGTCAAATAAAAGTGATACCGCGCCGAGAACTATAAGACTTTGGCACCTGATCAATAATATATTGTTGAGTAAAATAAGTAGTTTGGCTGGCTAGCAAATTAGGGGGATCATTATTGGGATTGATATAATGAGAATGATAATCTGTATCATGCATAATCCTCCTACGCCCATTCCTGTGGTAACCGTGGCTGTATAAAAACCTATAGATTAGCTGTGCACCAAAAATCATCACACATAGCATAACGCCAAACGCCATTCCTGAGTTCAAACCAGCTATTGAACCTAACGTGAAAACTAGAGCTATCACAGATCTCTGCACTACAAAATACTACAGAAACAGTGCCAAAATGAAATAAAAAGAATGGACTGAATGCCCACGCAGTCCAGCACCGAAAACTCAAACACCCAACTTCCGAATTCACGGAAATGGCAAACGCGTTGTCGGTTTAAATTCTTTCTGTTTTCTTTGTATTGTTAACACGCATTTCTTGAACTCTCAATATGCATTTCTTGAACGATTTTATCATCATCTACTGCAGCTGAAAACGGCAGATATCAGAATACGCCCTTTTTTTTCTGTCTGGTTTTGGAAAGACGTGTGGGAGTGGTAAGGGTAGACTGTATATTGTGGGTCTAAATTTGAGCCTCACTGAAGATGAATCACCGGGAGGGGATGGTGTGGTAATTGAATGGGGATGATGGGCTAAGCCATACATGCTGTCTGTATTACAAGGAATAGCCAGAGCCTATATGACGAGATGCATACACAGCGATGAGATCGGTGACGCTTTTGAGAAAGTAATAGATGATATCATTTAGATGAAGTAAAGGGCGGTAATTCCTAGAATACTGTTAAAGTCAGATCACGTTAGTGTCGTCATGATTATGCCCCTTTGGCAACCTTCTACTGCTTTTAATGCTGTCACGGAAATCTCGAACATATTTTTCGATCCCCGAGAAATTCGATTTTTCCATGCTCGACTGTATATGATACAAATACCTGTCAGAACTGACCCACAAACAAAAATCGGTTTGACTCAGAGCTGGGATCCAAGGGTTATCAAGACCACTGTCTGGTCCTAAAGTAGCTCTGAAGTAAGAATCTGTGTAGACACTCAAGTTTCCTCAGTACCAACCAGGACTGACGGACAGAGAGTCAGGAAACAACCAAAGTAGGAACACCATCTGAAAAATCTCTGTTGCTACGGTCGAAATCGAATTCTGCGAAGTAGAATTACGGCTGTAAGGTTAAATCTAAACGTTGATTACAGAAATTTAAATTTTCCCCATGAACACATTAAAAAAAATGAAACTTACCTTTTCGATCTCCATGAACATCTAGCCGTTTAGAAGACGGAAATTTAGTTGGCTGATACCGCCACTACAAATTCTGTTTTATTTTTATCGATTGCCACCAGATCTCAGCATAGTAACTTTTCCAGAATGACAAAAAATGAGATAGAAGGAATTTCATTCGTGTCCATCTTCTTTTTTCCACTAGTCCACATTCTTTTTTTTTTTTTTTTTGAAGTGATGAGCACATTTTTTTTTATCAGGTTATATTTTTATAGACTACAAGGACAAAGACAATTAAGGTTAACAAACAGCATACAGCAATCACCAATTAAGAATCCACAATCGACAATCAATAACAACAACAATCAACAACAAAAGCAATAATCAGCAGGAGGAAGAAGAAGAACTGACAGCAATAACAATTAACAATAACAATAATGATAAATAGCAATCAACGACAACAAATGGTCCAAGATATGCTTTTGCAGTATCAACGTAATGATACCATGGATGAAGAACAAATTAATTATGGTAACAGATATACAGTAAGTTTAAGAGAAAATATTTATTATTATCGCTCACATTCAGTATTGGGATATAGATCAAGGCTCAGGAACTTTCACTCGATCCGATCTGAGAACAATTTCATCACTAAAATTGTCTTGCAGTCAATCTGTGACTAGTCTAATGTCAACTTCTGTTCCTTCACTGTTTTTGCTTTACTGCTCACACCAGGCAAATTATTCCATTTCATGTGTTATTGCTCCGTTTGAAATTTGTGAAAGAATTATTTCTGCTTCATCATCTTAAAAAAAGATATAGCAAATCTTTACTAATTTTTATTGCTATTGTAAGAAAACTCAATACAATTCAGTTCTAGGAAAGAAAAGCACCACTAAAATCAAAGCCATGGCACCCAATATCGAACTTGTAGAAAACAACCCAAACCATCCAAAAGAGGAAATAATTTCTCTCATTACAAACGGCCCAGCAGTGTTGACGATTATTGCACTTGTGAGACATAAACTGTAGTTTTGCAAGCAAAACGTTGGGCCAAACATTTTCAAAACTCCAATTACATATACGAATGGAAATCCGCTATTGATAGTGCCCATCATAACTGTCCAGATAAGATAGAACCATTTGTTAACAAGAGGTGTGAAAAACCAAAATGCCGATCCCACAGAAACACTAGCTGTAAAGAAAATGAAAGTATTCTTGATGCCCAAAGTGTCCACCATAATCCCCCAGAAAGGTCGTGCTATAATGCAAATAATAAGAGTGGCCGTTCCTGTATTGGCTAGAAATTGGTCATTGCTGATTCGTATCTGTCCATATGTTTTGTAGAAATTGGTGGTCACACAAGAAAACTGATATCTAGACACAGAATACATGACCAAATAACGTAAAAAGTGGGAATTTTGAGTATCTGTTTAGGAGAGAGACCGTGTACTTGAGAAACTGTACATGCAATTTTCACCAGACTTTCTGATGTGGGTACTTCCACCTACAGAAGCTGATACTGGACTTTGTTTGTGGTTTTCGCATGATAGTTTGTCTTTATCTGTACTCTCATCTTCCTCCTCCTTCAACAACTGTGCGTGTTTGACATCTCTCACCAGCAGAATACCACAAATATAAAATGAAAGTGAAACAGTCCCTAGAACAATAAAGACCTTGGGCACTCTGTCAAGGATATCTTGTTGAGTAAAATAAGCGAAATCACTGATCAGCAAATCGGGTGTCTCATTATCTGGATTGATGTGATAAGTCATGATCTGTATCATGCACAATGATCCAAAGCCGATTCCTGTTGTAACTAGGGATAGGTGAAATCCGACATATTTGGAAGTACACCAAGCTTTCACAGCATGTACTGCATGACCATATACGACTCCGAAATTCAAGCCAAATACTGGCCCCACTATCAGAACTAGAGCTGTCACAGGTTTTTGAACTGCAAAATAACAGAGAAATATCGGCACATTAAGAAAGATGGTGGAAATGAAAAGAATTGTATGGCTGCCCATATATTTGTTCATGATAGCGAACAGATTCACACCCAGAGCAAAACCAGTCTGAGCCAGGGAAATGACCCAATATGTTCCATGGCCCCTGTCCGGCCCCAGAGTAGCCCTGAAGTAAGAATCTGTATAACCACTGAGGTTTCCCCAAAACCATTCCACGGAAGTTGGACAGAGAGTCAGGAAACAGCCAATGTAAGTGCACCATAAGAAACACCTGAGTTTGGTGTGAATTTTCATCTGGTAAAAAAAAATTAAAGAAATGCAATGGTATGTTAATTTGATATAATTTCATCTAAAACATATCTGAGAAACTTTTTAAGTAATGTAGCCTTCAGTTTAATTCTTTTTTAAACATTGACACAAACAATATCAGAAGTCCAGACACTGTTAGGCTTGAATCGCAGGAAAATAGATGAGAGATAGAAATAGTATACAGCATATGAAACTGCTGAAGCTTTCTTGCAGTCACAGAAACACTCTGCAAATTTGTGAAATGAGTGACGTTACTGTAATTTCTTAAAATGATGAGTATTATTTAAATATGCCTATTTTAGATATAGAACCAGAAGTTATTGATAAGAAAGGCTAACTGTTCAAAGAAACAGTAACAAGACGAACAGAAGAAATGACGACATTAATGATACTGATCATTAAACAACAACGGCAATAACAACAACAATACCAAGAACAGCAGCATAAAATGGCCGGTAGTTACACTTTACCTTTGTTTGAAATTTTCCGAATCCAGCGATTGGGAGCTAATGACATAACAATACTCTAGTTAGATATGGTAACTCTTCTATATGCACACATAACGTCATTTGTAGACTTCTGCTCTCTAGTTTAGGACTCTTGATCTAAGATATAAGGAAGTATTAGAACAACTTGGTACTTACTACTGCAACGGATGACTGAACTTTCAGAAACTGTAAGGCAGGTAATATCTCTATAGGGCTTTCCATAAATGAAACCGAAAGTCTGAGCGAGAGTTATGCGCCTTGAGCACTGGGACGTTCCGGTTACATGTTTACCGTGGAAGCGAACGATCGCCTAGTTACTTTGCGTTATAACTAAAGATCTATCGAATATTTGAAAGCGAAAGAGCGTAATTTTATGACGAAAAACTAAGGACAAAAATATCTGTGAGATTTCTAAAGTATTGAAATAATGGCTGAAATGTTCAGAGTACGTGTAGATCTACTCTCAACATCAAAATGATAGATCTAGATCTATACCGTACTTTAATTCTTGGGTTCTAAGTGTATATGTACTTTTTTCTATATTTCATTCACTTCAATAATTAAAACACCTTTTTTTAAATTTATATTATATGTATGTCTGTTGTTGATCCAGTTTTTTTTTTATGTAGCGACACTGGATTTTTTAGTACATAAAGATATTATATAAATATATCATACATGTACTATCTATCTGTCTATCTCTGTCTATATTTTAATATATATATATATTTATATATATATAATTATATATATATATAATTATATATATATATATATATATATTTAGGGAAAGAGACAAACAGAAATAGATATATAGAGAGACAGACAGACAGCAGACAGACAGACAGACAGATAGATAGATAGATAGATAGATAGATAGACAGAAAGATAGATAGATAGATAAATAGATAGATAGATAGGTAGATA
>JBCEWB010173366.1:0-10161 GCA_039654565.1 Peronia peronii
CTATCTATCTATCTATCTATCTATCTATCTATCTATCTATCTATCTATCTGTCTATTTATCTATCTATCTATCTATCTATCTATGGAGAGAAAGATGGACAGATGGGTCGGGGGAGGGGGTGGGGGCGGGCTGAAGCGGAAAACTTGGGATAAACAGAGCTGTCTTACAACAGGGACATGTCCACAGTCATTGGAAGGGACATTGGTGGTGTTCGTATGAGAGAGGAAAGTAAAATTTTATTTCAGTATTTTTAAGTAAAGGAAAGTGGAGCAGGGAATATCGAAGTGTTGTCACATTGCACCTCTCGTACTCTTTGTTTCCCTATAAGCTATTTCTCTCTCTCTCTCTCTTTCATTCTCTCTTTCTTTCACTCTCTTTAGCATGTCTCTTTTTCACTGAATCTATAATTTGCTGTATACTTGCATTTTCTCATAATTTTCTTTCTCTGTCTCAGTCTAAGCTTCCCCAAACAATTCTCCCTCTTTCTCTCTCTTTCTCTCTCTCTCTCTTTCTCTCCCTCTCTTTGCCTGTTTTTTTTTTTCTGTGCATTCATCTTCCTGTTTAGCGGCCATCCCTTTTCTCCCTTACCATTTCGCTTTCCTTTTTTTTTGGGGGGGGGGGGGAGGGCTTCTCTTTCTTTTTTTTCTTCTTTTACTTTATGTTTGTTCATCTTTTTCTTCTCCTTCTTAACACCTTCATCTTTCATTTGTTTGTTTACTTGTATGTCTGTTATTATTGTCCGTGAAATTTGTTATTTCCTCACAACTTTTATATCTTTCCACGTAGTGTTAGTTTTCCTTTCGATAATCAAAGATTAAAAACATTCCCATTTCCTTTTTTTAATGTCCTATTTTAAACTATCCATTATCACTGTAATTTCTCCTTATTGCATTGCTATTGTTAACACATACAACGTTGCATGACATAAAAATTATTTCGTCAGTGTCAGACCACCCTGACCCCTCAGTGGGTGCCAATTTCTGGGCATAATTTGGCCAGTTCCAATATCGCAGGTGACAGATCACCCTTGTCACTTCCTGGCTAAAGAACATCGGTCTTCCATTTTTTTTTCTAGGAGAATGCTGAACCCCCACCCCCACGCCCCCCCCCCCACACACACACACACAAGCATGCAAATATCTCATGTACTCTGAGAAAACGCATTTTCCTTGCAAACTCATCTACATTAAATCTA
Source organism: Peronia peronii (assembly GCA_039654565.1). Taxonomy (NCBI): domain Eukaryota; kingdom Metazoa; phylum Mollusca; class Gastropoda; order Systellommatophora; family Onchidiidae; genus Peronia; species Peronia peronii. The sequence goes on from JBCEWB010173366.1 coordinate 1,197, forward strand.
CAGCAAAACCCATAGAAGGCTAATGGACTCGAAAACTACTGAATGTATCCATCTGAAATTTGGCACACAGAATTTTGCATAAAGATGTGTGTTTCTACTTTACCGTATGATGTTTGACGTTATTCTAAAAAGGCGATAATAATTGAATAGTAAATTTTCCGAGGGTGTTGATCCAAATTGTACGTTCGATAGAATGACGCATTTTGTTATTGTTCTTCCGCTTCTGCTGGCAGAGCATCCAAAATAACAAACACGTTAAGTTTAATCCATAGACATACAAGTAGTTTACTAGTATGTCTTTGGTTTAATCATCCAAAATACCAGCATCGAGGTGCGTACGTTTGCCATACGCTTTGGCTCGCATTTCGGTATCGATTGAATATATAAACACACACACACACACACACACACACACACACACACACACACACACACACACACACACACACACACACACACACCACGAAGGTCGTGGGTTCTCTACTGGTATTAGACAAAATTCCCGATTTCCTGGTCTCACTTTTAACACATAGTGAACAAAAAGTTTTTAAAGAATGAAGTGAAGTAATAGATTGTCCTGTAACATTGTGAACAGTTGTAGTTGAGGAAATGAATATACTGTGGTGAAAACAGGCGCTTTGTGTCAAGAGTTCGTCAGGTCTTTCTTTGCCGCTTTTACCAAACGTTTTTTTTCCAGCATTGCCGACAACTCCAGACATGCAAACCTGTTTTTATAGTCAGGATACTCAGAATTCTGGAGATTTCTCTTAGCAGAAGGTGCCGGACTGAACGATCTGTCAAGCAGCTCTTTGAGCTAAATTGAAGAACCATTCGAAAAAAAAAAATATAGCAATAGTTTCTTTTTCTGACAGCATTTGCACACAAAGGAGTTGCATCAATCTGCCAAATAGAAGCCAGTCAGCCTTTTTGTCGGGTATGTGGAAACGTAAACAATATCTTCGCTCTTGGTTAACGAATTTTTCCACTCATCAGGTCCTTCGGACCATCGCTGGGGAAACTTGTCTCTGATTTTAGTTCTTGGCAAAGCTGACTCCTGCCTGATTACTCACTCTGCTCTATTCTGTATGACGGACACAACGTGACATATCATGCATACCTAGGTCAAATGAGGTTTGGTCAGATTCGATTTCCCGATATCAGGACGCATCTTTTGTTTTTGGTCCCATGTCTGTGTCTTGAAAAATAAGGATTTCATACATCTATTTTTCATGTACGAATTGCTATTTACTGAATAACAGACCAAAACGGTTTATAATGGCGCTCCTGTGGAATTGGATTTTCTGCATATGTGACGTTTTGTTACAAGTGGGCAGCGCTGACATAGTCAGCTCATTTAGATTTATTTTTTTTTCTCGCTCTTATCCCACTACTGCTTGTACAACCTGTGCCATAAACCACTGCTTTGGCTGGGCGCTGGAATCGTGACATAGTATGGTTGTACCACTGAAGGTTTCTGCTTTTCACAGCAGCTAGAACGTCTTCGTAGATGTTGCCTTGTATCTTTTTCGGACAGTCTTCACAATAAAGAACGACGCTGGATGAAGATAAAAAGAATGATGCTGGATGCAGATAAAGTGTTCTCTTTGAGAACATCAACATAATCAACATCATACATCAACACAATAAAGAACAAAGACGAATAGCATAAGTCTGAAAATATCCGCACAAAAACATTTTTGTGAAAATGTGGTCAAACGAAAGATAATTTCTTTTGACATTTTCAATGGGGGAGGAGAGTCTCGATGCTCTCTTTGAATGTAGTTTATTATCTTTGCTTTTGTTCGTTGGTTTGTTTATGTGTTTGCTTGCTTGTTTATTTTGTTCTTTTTTGTGCTGTTGCTGCTTACGTTCTTGTTGTTGTTAATATTGTTGCTGTTGCTTGACGTAGTAACAGTAGTAATGCTGGCAGTGATAATTAGTAGTTGTTGTTATGCTGTGATGGTTCATTTTATTATTGTTGTCTTTGGTGTGGTTATTGTGACTATTAAACCTAACTGACAAAAAGCAATCTTCTCTTGATAGTCAGTATTATAATGAAAATGATGTCTTTAATGATATGTAGGCCTAACAGCAGAGTGCGAGTGAAAGAAAAGCGAATAACATTTTTTGTCTTTACGCATCCCCAAAGATTGTAAAGATGACCAATATTCTTCTTCCATTAGTCCTACAATTTAAAGCTCAGTTTTCTGCCAGCTCTCGGATATTTGCATTTTAACAGCCTCTTTGCTTGAAATCGAGAACACCAGGGCTAAAACTCTCTTCAACTTCGAACTAAGTACGATCAAGTTTTATCTCTCTACTGAATAATACATCAGATGCATAAAATATTTTTTTTTTTGCGTGTGAAAAATCAATGCTGGTAAAGTATCCGATTGATCATGACAAAAGGGCGTATGTAATTATTATGTGACCAATTTTATGAAATTTTTTTAGGTTTAGATGGCAATCTTGTGCATTGCAGTATTTCTTCCCACTCTTCCTTTGAGCTTTCCTCTCTTTCGTTCCTTCTGTCATTCTTTCTTCCCTTCCCTGCCTCCTTCCTCCATCCTTAATGCCTTTCTTTCATGTCGTTTATTTTGTGTTTGTCTTAATAAAGGTAGCACAACTGTAAGGAAAAAGAAACGACCATATTATACAAGAGGAACATACAAATACTAATACGAATACTGTTAACAATATTATTGTACAAGATCGTTGGCGGTGTGATGAAATCAGACATGTGTCAAGACATCAAATTTATAAGAGAAAAATAGAATCGATTTATCAAAGAATTGCTATAACCAATTTTGATCTAAATCTGGACTGAAATAATAAATGATTATTCTTTCCCTAAACTTGACTGGAGAGGAGCTTCCACAGAATTATGCTTAGTTTTAGTTAAATTTGCCTTTGAAATAAATTTGGTGGATATGTCTGATTTTTTAACATGACTAATTTCATCTTACCAACAACGATATACAATAATGTGCAACAATGATAGATGCGAGGCGGATGGCCTCTTTCAGCTGCTCTCTATTGCCGTTGTGAGAAGAAACTCGTGTTGCTTTATAGCCGCTTTAAGGCGTGCTCATGATTTGTGATACCTGCTTTTTCTCCCTCATCCTCGCAAAGCCTAGGATTTCAAGTATGGCTGCAAGCAACTTGAAGCTCACAGGCAATGTCCTAGAGAACTGGGGATTGCTTGCAGGCTACATAGTAAAAGTAATAGACGTCTTGGTTTTTGAAAATAACAACTTAACCCAAGCCACAGAAAGCGAAGACAGCAACAACGGCCGGTCCGGTAGTAGAATCAGGAACCTCTGATCCCTAGTCCAATTGCGAACCACTAGGCCACCGGCAACTCACTCATTGCATTGATGTCATTTTTCTATTTTAAAAAAGGCGAGAAAAAAAAAAAAAAGAAAAAAAAAAGAAGCTTAGTTGCGTCATTATAATGGATTACGTCTTGAGCTGTTTGCTTTTTTTTTTTTTTGAGGCGACGTCTCTTCAGAGAATATTCATTATCTGAAAATTAATTAATTATTCTCTCTCCTTTCCTTCTTTGCTTCTGTAGTGTTAAAGAGCCCAGAAAGAGATTTCCCTAGACCTCTTAACTTTATGGGCTTTGTATAAAGGTTGTCACTCCCTTCACAGTTATTTCCAATTTTAACCTTAAGAGTGTCAACATGATGATCTACTCAAAGTCTTTCTAATTAAACTGTACATTTAATTCCATTACTGTGTGGCGTCGGTGGTTTAGTGGTTAGGCCGTCGGACTCGGGTTCGAATCTGAACAGGTTCCGACATCCTGTCCGTAAGAAAGATCACGTACACCCTGATGCGATCGAAACAAACATGGGTAACAGAAATGTTATTGTTAGACTGGTAAGGATTTGGGTGCCTAATAGACAGCAGCCTTGTACGAAAACGTAGGTGAGTATCTCCTTTGGGTATGCGGGGGTAATAATAGATTGCAATGCACACAATATCCGTATTTAAAGGGAAAAAGAGTTGCTTAAATTTTTAATGCTCTCTATTATTATTACTATTAATATTTACGCCCAAAATGTGACACAAACATAATAACAAGACATTAGTCCTATAGAGCCATCAAGAACAAAACTGCCATCTCTTGAACATTTACGAAGATCATCACAGAGACATTAGCACTTCATTATTCTCTCATGACGCATATACAGTTAAAGACATCCTATAGAAATCATCTCCATCTCTTTAGAATTTCTTCTTTCAGACCAGCTCTTGATATTAACAAAGATATCATAGAACGTCGTTTTTGTCCAATATAATCTTTTCGAAACATTTGTTTTAGTTGAAGAAATGAGGCCTTTCACTCTTAATTCGACTTTTCTTTTGGACAGCCTCAGTAGAAAGTCTCTGGCGATAATAATATTTTTTCCTTCTTTAGAAATCTTGCAAGGATTTAAAGCTCGGCCTGTTTATAATAAGACATTTTAATGCCAGGTTACTGATTTTCTGACAAACGTTTGCACGCAACAATCCGAATTTTTCTAGTGCTGATTGCTATTTATATTCATTAAAATGAAAGAGTAATTCACAAGACTTTTAATTGGTCCAGAATATTTGAAAGAGAAAGCAAATGGAGACTTTCAGAGCCAAACAAAGCCAGGCAGCGATTTTCCTACAAGAATTTGCAGCATCTGAATTTCTCCGTGTGATTGCCATTATCATTTTACATTTACAATAAATGATGGTTGATAAGATATAACTTCCAGATGAGCATTTAAAGCAGAAAACAAGCAGAAAAAACAAACTGACCAAATGATTTTCTAACAATATTTCTCCGATATGGATTGCCATGTCATTTTCTAATCAATAGTTTACTTCCTTGTAATGCTGGTGGAATCAAATGCATTGGCTTTTACCTTCCCATTGGACCATTTCATGGGCATTGAGAGACAGGGGTTGTTAATGGGTAACAGCCTGTTCTGTATGATTATATTTATGTACTTTACTCAGACCTCACCCATTCCATCATCATTGTACAATATCTTAACAGATGGAACACCATGGTTCATGAACAGCTGTACCAGAGACAGGCTGAGCGGAAAGGTCTCTCCCAATTTAAGAAGTCATGTACTGATATACAGACTGCGGTAAAGGAACAAAGAAAAAAAACCGAGTCAAGAACTCTACAAAGTGTAACATTATGGTCTTCGAAGACTGAAAGAAGGTCAACACAATCATCGTCAACTGCAACAGCATCGCGAATAGTTTACGCAGAAAAACAAACGAAGTCAATGATTTTCCAACCAGATCTGAATTTCTGTAACATCAACGGGCATTATCATTTTATAATAAACAATAGTTCACAAAGTGTCGTTTCTTCATGATACCCTGTTACTTAAATAACTGTGTTTTGCCCTATCATAAGATCATTTCAGGGACATGGAGATGGAGTATCTAATGCACAGGCAACAGCCTATCTTCCATGTTACTTTATCCAGGCATTGCACATTGGAGAGATCACTCCATCTTAGGTGTATAATACCTCCGAAAATGGGCGACTGTAGCCTCTGGGCGCTTGGATTAGAGACAGACTATGCAACAAAGTTTTTAGCCAGCCTGAAAAGTCGCTTGCCGTGCAGGATAAGCTCAAGAGACAAAGGAGGAAACTGATGCACATTGACAAAAACCTGTTTTCCCTGTTTTCCTTGAAAACGATATTTTGAGACATTCAGATTGACTTTTACAATCAATTTCGACATAGGCCTACAATGAATAAAATGGAGTTGTTGTTTCTATGGATAAGGAAGTGATGTGATATTTTGTCTGCTAGTTTTGTGTAAAGTTACTGTTGCATAGATGGAGAAAGATCTAGACTGGTGAGAAGAAGGCTCGTGTCAATATTAGAAAGGCCATAGTCAAAAGAAATCGATTCTATCCAACATCACAGTCTTTCGGGAGCAACCGGATGCCAACAGCATAGAAAGTATATAAACAGTAACAACCGTTTTCTTGTGACTATATCTGTCAGGAAACAGACAACGAAATTAACAGAGAAACGGACTGAGGTGCAACATTAACAATGTTACCGTAGAAAAAGTCCTCTTGCAGTAGGCGAATTTTTGGGTTAGATTAAAATTATGGTAACGAAAAAATATATCATAGCGATGACATCCCTCTGGTGTGGGCTTGTAGGTATTGCTCCGCTCCGTGATCCATACGAACTGGGTATACAGCTTAGGAAACTAATACAAATAACATGAATATAAAGCAATTGAAAACACTAACTGACTTTGTAAAAAAGAAAAAAGGAGACATTTAATTGGCAAAATCATATGAGCTCTGTGACAAAAATTACTAATCAACACCGCGGCGCCAACAAAAAGGACCAAAAAACAAACAAACAAAGAAACAAAGAAACAAAAAACAGAAAAGCGGACTAAGCCAATGAAAGTGCCACCTGTGAATTCTAGCGACTCCGAGGTCTAATCAGCCATGGATTGATATGTCGGGTTTTTTTTCTTTTCCTATCAGAGCTGGGCGTGACATAAGAAAAATCCCATATCATTTCTCACTTGGAATCTGAAATCAAAGGGATGCGAAATACGAACAAAGGAAAAACGAAAGAGAGAGAGAGAGAGAGAAAGAGAGAGAGAGAGATTAGGCGTAAAACTTGAGAGACATAAAGATGAAAACCTTCCTTTCATTCCTATTCGAAAGACAAACAAACAAAATGTATAACGCGCACATCAAAAGATCTAACAGGAAAAAAAAAAAGCAACAACAGCGATAACTTTGAAGGAAAGAGGGGGCATAAGAAGGAAAGAAATAAAGAATAAAAGAAAAGAAGGAAAGAATGGATGAATGAAACAAACAAAAAGCAAAGAGTGGATGAGACGAGCAAACATGAGGAAGACAGAAGGGAATAAACGAAAAAGAGAAGAGAGAAAAAGAAACAAAAAGGAAAGAAAGAAAAGAAAAGAAAGAAAGAAAGAAAGAAGTTCCAATGCAGTAGAAAAACTAGCTGATCCTCTAAGGCAATTCCAATCTCTGGCCCTGCTCACTTGATGTTCCTGAGGTAGCGATTTCTCCCTTTTGGTGGCGAGTGTTTGTGGACGGTCTTAGGACTTCCATTTCATCCCTGGATCTTTGGGGTTTTTTTTAATGTTGCTCTTTTTAGTCAATTTTCTCATCCTCTGCTTCTAGCAGTGTCAGGAGACCGATCTATTTCTGACATCAGTGATACTTCTATCACGTTTCAACAGTTTTTCGAAATTGAAACTGCCGTGTTCCGATTCTATTCATGACATTTAAGTGTTTGTGCATATGTATGTTTGTTTGTGTTGGAGTTTAACGGCACATCAGCACCATCACAGCTATATTGTGCCAAACACGGTAAGATACGTTTACACATCGAGAAGAAGAGAGGAAACAGCGGGAGAGAAGACAGGAGCGAGGAGAGAGGGAAGTGATGTCATCCCTGCAACGTCAAGGATGGCATACCATGAGAGGCATCCTACCGATGGCGAGCTTTCACCGCTTGCAGGTGGGAGCAATGAACCTACTTATATACCTGGGTCCCCACGGGGGAGTATTTTTATGTATGTGAACATAACTATAATATGTATTATGTATATTATGTTTCACTGACTAAATGGAATTGAATGGAATTGAATTAGATTAGCTTAGCTTAATTTAATTTAGCTGAACTTAGCTTAGATCGGCTTAGCTTAGCTTATTTTATCTGATCTTATCTTTTCTCCGCAGTGAGTCTCTATATTGTGTAGAAATAAGTTACCATATATTAGAAGTTTACATAATCTAACCGTGAGTGTAAGAGAGCATGGAACTCTAGCTTAAACGGGTGTTTTTTAAGACGGCACAAGTTTGATCAGGTTGTTTTATTTCCAACTATATTTTCTGACACATAAAGGGTTAAATTTGTTGTGATGAAGAAGTTTACTTGTTTAATCCAGAGCGCAATGTTTCTAAGATGTTTACAGCCGATACAGAGTGACACTTGTGACACAGGAGGCAATTTATAGTCCTTCGAGGAATGTCACCTTAACTTCACCTTAACTTCAATCATGCCTGTACTGTAAAAATAATTATGAACACCTGGGGCTTTCTATTTCACAAATGTACTAATTCAGACAAAAATGAACACAGCAGCAGATTTGAATAACCTTTTTGTCACGTTAAGGGTTGTAACGGATACCAAAGACCATAACATAAATATGAAGATTGTGAATATCTTAGGCTTTTCATTTCACAAACATAGTAATTCAGATAAAAATGAACTTACAAGCAGATTTGAATAACCTGTCAGTAACGTTTATGTTAATAACAGCTGCCAATGAACATATAGGATTATTTTGAAGAGTGTGAACATCTGAGGCGTTATATTTCACAAATGTAGTAATTCAGACAAAAATGAACACAGTAGCAAACCTGAATAACATATCAGTAACGCCAGTGGTTGTAACGGATGCCAATGACCATAATATAGATATGGAAATGCTGTTTTTATCTTGATGATATTAAGTCAGTTGACAGTTTGACAGTCTGTGTCTTGGTATTCAAGATAGACATAATCTGGTGATGATGATAAAGATAATAACTGCTGATGATAGATTTGATGACTATGACTAGATATCAATTTGTTCAAGAGCAAGTTCTTCATATATTGTTTTTGTTTTTGTTTTTTCCTTTTTTTTAATGGACTTGAGTCCTTGCAGATAGACAATCGTCTTTGATTTTAAAACATTTATGTAAACTAATGTTGATAATAATGGTTTTATATGTTTTCATTATTGCCCCGACGAAGAGCCAAGCAGGCTCGAAAATCTGGCTAGCGTTATAAATTCATTTTACTAGCTCAATTCTAAATTTTTCATATTGTTTTTCCACTTTTTTGGTGGATTTGATCAGTTGCCGGTGGACAGTCGTCTTAATTTTAAGACATTTTTCATAAAATGGT
>JBCEWB010173377.1:0-10161 GCA_039654565.1 Peronia peronii
CCCCCCCCCCCCCCCCCCCCCCCCCCCCCCCCCCCCCCCCCCCCCCCCCCCCCCCCCCCCCCCCCCCCCCTCAACTCGAACTTACACGGTAAAAAGAAGAAAACAAAAATCACCTCCGTGCTCATTGCTTTGAAACGAATTTCATGAAAAATTCCTGAACTGAAAATTCATGGTCTAATCCAACTCTTTTCTTATCATCGAAACATTTTTATCAACTTTTTGTGTGATCAATCATGCAAATGACAAGAGGTAAAGTGATTTTGTTGTTGTTGTTGTTGTCTTCTTTATGCTGCCTGTTCAAAACCTCTTGAATATTGCAAAGGGAGGTAACAAGGGCTGATCGAAGGCATGAATCCTCATTATAAATATCTACATATCCACATATCTGATATATTGTGTCCTGGGTGTAACACACTGGGCCACATTTTGTTACTCGTTATTGTAACTGCTAGTTATTGTTCTTAACGCAATGCCATGTCGCTGATAAGGGCTAATTCTCCTTTCAATAACTGAGATAAGAGATCGATTATTTGCTGTGTGATCATAACATAACTCCGACCACCTGTTAGGAAAATGGGAGGATATATGCTTGTTTTCTCTTTTTTCTTTTTTTCTCACTTTTTTCTTTCTTTTTTTTGCTTCTTTCTCTCTTTTTCTGTTTTCATTCTTCTTTCTTTCTCTCTTCCTTTCTGCCTTTGTTCCTTCTTTCGTTCTTTTTTTCTTCCTTCTTGTTTCTTTCTTTATTCTTTCTTTAATTCTTTTTTCTTTCCTCTACTTTCTTTTTTTTTCTCTCTTCTTTCTTTAATTCTTTTTTGTTTTTTTCTTTCACCTTTCTCTCTTTCTTTCTTTGTCTCAAGTTAATCTCTCTCGTTCTATCCTTCTTCTCCAGCTAGATAGAGAGAGACAGAGAGATAGATATTGAGACAGAGAGAGAAATAGAGTGACAGAGAGAGACAGAGAGACATAGAGAGAGACAGAGAGAGACGAGAGAGACAGTGAGACAAAAAGTGAGACAGAGAGAGACTGAGAGACGGAGAGAGAGAGAGACAGAGAAAGACACAGAGTGAGACATAGAGAGACGGAAAGACAGGCTGAGAGAAAGACAGAGAGATAGAGAATGAGACAGAGAGAACAGAGAGAGGCAGGGAGATAAGGAATGAGACAGAGGGAGACAGAGAGAGATAGAGAGACAGAGAGGCAGAAAGGCAGAGAGAGAGAGAGAGACGAGAGAAAGAAAGAGAAGACAGAGAGAGAGAGAGACTCACAAATTGAGGTCTATCGTAGCACTAGGACGCCACCACAGGACTGTCCCTACGAACGTCACAAATGGAGGTTTTCAAATATGATCTGCGTGTCTAATGCCTGCATCCGTAACAATTTGGTAAGATGATGAGATATTGAGACAGATGTCTGTACTCTTTCCATATCATCCTCCTCTTCTTTCTCAACTTTTTCTTCTTCTTCTCTTCTTCTAATACACCTTCTTCTCTCACACTATATTCTTTTTCTCTTTCTTCTTCGTCTTCTTCATCTTCTCCATCTTCTTCTTTTTCTGCTTCTTCTTTTTTCCTCTTCCTTTTGTTCTTTCTTTTCGCTTTCTGCTAACTCTTTTTCCTTCTTTTTCTCCTTCTCCTTTTTCTTAGCCCGTAACTCCATCCGGGGTCATTGCAAAGCCTTCTGACCAAATATGCACCAACCATCATTTGATCCACGAGAGTTAAGGGGGAGGGAGATGAAGGTCTGAGAGTGATTTTTTTAATGCTTCGAATTCGGGTTCAGCATGCCCAAATTAAAGGAACAGTGAGGAAACATGTCTTTTGTTTTGTTTTGTGTCCGGTTGCCATGACAACATCACCATCTTGGATTTTGTGTCTTGAAAGAGATATGTTCAAAACCCTAAAGCTCCTAGAGTATTCAATATAATCGTTTGGATTTGATAGTAATAAACAACTCTAAGTTAAAAATGATATGCATTTGGTTTTTGATTATATTTGCCATAAATTTTTGAAATATGTGGGTTGACGGATTTGTATATTTCTCAAATTCCGACAAATATCTAATTTTCCTTCAAAAACATGAATAAAGCTTAGAAAAAGGGATTCGTATGATTAAATCATATTCTATGAAGAACGTGAATTCAAAATTTCAAGTCAACTGGTTCAGAAAAAAAAGCCTTAAGGAAAAAAGTGAAGAAACCGTGGATTTTGATAAAATCGCAATTGAATTTTCATGGTTTTTCTATAGTCCTTAGTGGTGCCGTTGTGGAGCATAACGACGATATTTTCTGGCCCAAAACGGTATTTTTCTCATATCAGAAGACGTCAAAGTGTCAAAAAATAGCAAAAGCCCCATTTTAATATTTTGATCCCTAAACCTCATTTTCAGGACCCGCCTCCCTCCCCCCCCCCCCCTTTTTTTTTTTTAAACCACCTCACTGTCTCTTTCCTTCCCGAGTCCATACCTTTCAAGTAACGATATGATTTTTCAATTTTTGTTTTTTGAATCATATTTTGAAGACTCATTTTCCCACTGATATGGGAAATCCTTAGTGTATGTTTTTGACGTTGCTGATGTAAGTCATGTTTTTGAAGTCATGTTAGACAGTTTACAAGTGATATTACTGGCTATAGTCAGGCTAGTCCTTCTCAAAAACGTGAATGCTGCTCGAGGAGGTTGAAAGGCTTACCAAGACCGTAATCGTTACCGTAACTGTTATTTATTTATTTATTTTTCTTACTATTGCTGATGAGATTTATGAACATCCGTGAGTTTTATAGCCATGCAGCTTGTAGATGATGCTTGAAAACATTACTGATAATACACAAACGCCACGAGAGATTCCAAAGCAAAACGTTTAGAAGTTGGGGAATGAGAGGGTGAGAGAGAAAAAAATGAAAACAGAGGGGAAGAAATTAGGGGGAAAAAAAACTTGTTAGAGAAGAAAAGACAATCAAAACCGAACTCATAAATAAATGTGATGATTATTGTAATGAGGAATTACTCTAAATTTCAATGAACGATCCTTCTACTTTGAATTATACTTTTACCATCCATTATTGGACCTTAAATGTTTATAAAATAATCCGATTCTGAAGGCAGAGGAAGTGCAAAAGAAATGTTCATTTTCTAACTAACTGGATTTGAATGAAATGACATTACATTCGATGATCTTCAGTTTTGTTTGCTACAATCGGTCCCTCACCGCCGACAGCACCTTTGTCCTCTTTCATATGAGTAATGTCGCCATTGCTCTGGTTGTTGTCGGTGTTACCATGGTGATCATCAATTTGTACGACGGTGGTATCGGATTTTCCCGTTACACCACCATTTTGCACCAAAGATGGCTCGTTCGTTGCATGCTTGGGTTGACTTTTTGCCGTGAAGATGATGCCCCCGTTTCCAGTGAGACTCTCTGTAGAGCTCTTCAGATTGTCTGCTCGTCCGAACTTTTGGTGGTACTGAGGTCGGTAGTTATGTAGACTGCTCACGCTACTAGCACAGCTGTCCGGTTCCCGAGCCAGAGGTGAGGTCGTATGAGGCTGATGGGAGTGAGGTCCTCTAGGTATGGGTCGACTCGCCGAATGATGAACGTGACTGTGGCTGAAGTCCGGACGTTTGGGCACGTCATTGTAGTGCGTGTCTAGTCCTGCAGGCTGCAGCCGGAGCGAAGACGTTGATCTCATCATGCGATTCTGAATCGTTGTCAGCTCGTCTGAACTGGCACTAGATTTTAAAAAAAAAAGAAAAAAAAAGTTAAAAACACGATATTATAGTATTACTTTACAGGAGAAGGTTTACTTCGTCAACTCCAATCATGAGATAATTTTCTATGGCATTTTTGAAACAGCAAGAATACATTTGATCGAAGATGTGACAACACACCGTATTTTTTATCAAAGATGTGGCAACAGACACGGTAGGAGTAAGCAGGGTTACAAAAAGCCACTGAACAAAATGGTCAGCACGAAACAGAAATAGGTTTAGTGCTAGCAGACCATCATCAATAACTAAAGTTGTACTGGCAAAATGCTTTCGTACGGATATCAGTCATATATTTCCCAGCCCACGATATCTTTTCAGATGCACAGTGAGACTGCGCTGAAAGTGGATCAAAACCTGTTACTCCGTATCAACTAGATCTTTACGCTTCACACCGAATACCAAGTCATTTTACAACAAGAATACCAGTATTACACAGAGTATATATTTATCATACTAGAACTTAGAGACTGGCCTTTCCTTTTGTTTTGTGAATCGGTAGACGCAGTGGATACCAGCCATAGACTGAAACTGGCAGGAAAAAAAAAAACGGATATGTTCCCACCAAACTACTACGTTTTTTACCTCCGAAAGAAACTTCATTTGTTCACTAGCTAGTTGACTCCTGATAAATGATATTTAAGATTCTCATGAAATATACACCTTCAATCAAATAGTTTGTGTTAGGTATTGAAAGTTTTCCAGAGTTCAAGAGTTGACTTTTTCTGGATGTTGGAAAGTTCTTACAGAGTCGCACCAACGGACTTACCAGTTTATCATGCGGCCGTCGTCCAATATCATGGCCAGATTGTCTTTGCCGAGGGCTGAGGGTTTGTGCTTGCCATGAGTGTCTGGAAGAGGACAATAACAACAACCTACGTGACTTGTTTTCCATGACTATTACACAACATGACATTGTCTTAATGTGTCATGTTTTTTTTTTTTTAAACATGCATCATCTCGATTGCTTAAAATAAAAACAATAATCCTAGTTTCTAACCTTCTCCAACTCCTAATTTGAAACAAAATATTTCGTTTTTTCAGTTTTTTCAAGCTGAAAACAACAACAACAACAATAACAACAACAACAAACAGCTAAATCAAAAAGCTTTCATCAGTTTCTGGCGCAAGATGTAACCAATTACGATAAACAATAATGAAAGGAAACGTATTTTCATCACTTTTCTACCTAAAAATAACGATAGCGATAAAAACAAACTATAGAAACAAAATCAGAATAGCAACAAAAGTAACCTCAGTTATTCTTTCTATGGCTAATCACTTACCTAAACTTTCCTTATCCGAAGCATCGTCAGCAGAGCCACACCCACAAATGGGCTTGCCAGCCTTGGATCGTCTCTTGGCTCGGACTGTGAAGGGAATCAAGAGGGAGATGGCCACAATGGTCAGCACCAGAACGCCGGCAAAGAGGGCAGCGTTAGGATTCTCGGTCTGTGTGGGATACTCGATCTCCACCACGAAAGGCAACTGGTTGGAGACGTAGATCTCTGAAAGACGGTCCTTCAGGATGACCTGCAGAAAGGGAGATAGTACAGTTACATTAAGAGACGCGACACGGTGAAATCAGGCGCTCATCAAACTGAGGCGGAAGAAGAAATTAACAGTGACTGAATTTTTAACGCATTTTGTTATCTTCATAGAACCTTTCTATATCAATTTAAAAATGCATCTCAGGATTAAATTTGTTGAAATAGATTGAGTAAAAACCCAAAAATTGTAATTTAGTGGCATGACCTAAGAACGATTAATAATATACATATACATACACAACACACATACACACATACACATACATACAAAATGAATCAAAGCTCTGGATAGATAGGTTGAATAGTGGCTGGATACTTGGGTCACTATTTTGATGAATCCTTTGACGGTTGATAACTGATTGATGATCGGGTTTTTATTCGATTGAAAAAATTATCAGGCAAGTGATTGACTGACTGAAGGACTTGCCAATGGATTGAATTGCATGTTTGGTTGATAGGCAAATTGTTTGACAGACGGACAGTCGATAGACAGATCAACCACATTGACAGCTGGACGGAGATGTATAGTTTTTTTATTGAGAGAACGTAAACATTGTCAGATATTTCTAAGTATATCTCCATTGTGGTACATATAATAATACGGTCTTCATTTTTTGGTGAGAATCTACGCCAGATTCATTTGGTAACAAAACAAAAATTAATAAAATAAAGGGGAAAAAAGAAGAAGAATCGGAAGAACAAACAAGGAAAAAAAAAAACTTACATCGAAATGAATCCTTTTCTCGCCATCCAATTTGGAGAAGTCGCTGACAACAATGTATCGATCGTCGTCCACCGCAAAAGCTTCACTGAAGATGACGTCAAATTCCATGCCATAAGGCAGTGTGTTGTTTTCAAATTTAATGATTGGGTGTTCAAACTGGGGGTTCCCGGGGTCGCTGGTGTTGATTTTGATGTCAGGATGGTAAACGTGGGGCCGCTGTGTGAAGAGAATGAGAACCCTTGTGAAAATAATATTTTAGAAATGAAAAATTGGTCATTTCTGCCGAAACAAATAGATTAAGGGAAAAATGGATGATTTTGGATTGATTATATTAAATTCTTTTGTGTTGAAAAGAACAATCTATCTGTCTGATCGGATCATCCCCTAAATCGAAACAAATTTACTTGTTTAGTTACCAGTGAGAAATAATATCTATGAACAAAAGTCTAAGACCACAGACTCTCCTCTTTCTCTCTTTCGCTCTCTCTCTCTCCCTCTGTGTGTGTATGTCTGTCTATTTCTCTCTCTCTGTCTCTATTTTTCTTTCTTTCTCTCTCTCTTTATTCCAATCTTGTTTTGGAGATGTGAATTTTCCTCTAATATAGCCAACTCTTTCTTTAAGTCTTGAAAAACTGTAGCATTAGGACATAGTTATTTGAAGATATCAAAGCAATTTTAGAGAGTTAACAATAGACGGTTTAATGAGGATTGTCTTTGACAAGTCCTACAAGACTACAAGACAAAGATGTGTTGAAGAAGCACAACAAAGAGGCAAAACATGATCTTTGTGCTCTTTGCTCGAAACGTTCATCATTAAAATTGCTATTTTTAAAAATCAGGATGTAAAGAGATCTTTTTTTTTTTTTTTTCACTATTGGTAGTAGTTTTATCAAATTGTATTGCAACCTATCTTTTAACTGACAAGAACAGAAGTGATTTTTTTCTTCTTTGCACTGCTTGTGTTTGGTAAAGGAAAGCAATAGGGCTGGTCAAAAACAATCTCCATTCAACCAATAGCTGCTACTAGGCGTGCACTTTCAAAGTTGTGAACATTAGGCGTGCATGTTTTTTTTTTTCTCCATTGGTATAAACTTTAGGGAGACTCCCCACGTGTTTATGGGCAGAGGCAATCACCGTGATTGACTTGCATCTCCAAAACAGTTATTATAAATACTGCAAATTATCCCACAACGTCAGTGAGGTCTTGATACTAATTAAAGATAATAAATAGTAGACGGCATTTCTTAATACAGCGCGTTATGCCGTACAGGAGAGATCTGAACGCTTCTGTCTGTTATCTCATAGACCCAGCGGATGTACCCACATTGTAAGGTCCTCGACTTTCTGAGAATCATACAAGGCAGCTGCCTGTTGGGGGCTCAAAGCCCTACCAGACTAACGATAACCTTCTCTGTCTCTGATCGGGTACCAATTTAAGTCTGAGACGAGCCAGGAAATGTGTGCAACTACCATTCCCAAGGGTCATGCATCAAGTCATGTTAGGTTCGAAGACAGAAACGTTTGACCTCAAGCCCGAGGGCCCAACCGCTAGACCGCAGAACTCACCCTGTAGATGCTGTCCCGTACCTCCACCCTCAGGTACTCGGTGGCGTCAGCTCTGTCCCTGCCTTCCAGCACTACGCTGGAGGAGATTCTCGTGCCGCGCTTGGCTTCAGATGACACGTGACCTTGTACCACGTGACGCTCAGCGCCGATATCCACTGGATAGCTATGTGCGACGTCGGGAATGGCAGCATCTTCTATAGAGAGATACAAGCATGAAGTTTCACATTGTAAATCTGCCAGGCATTCAGTACAGGAACTCCTTTGGCCGAATAGACACAAGATATTATTATTATATGAAAAGACTATTCTGTAGACTCCAGTTCGTCTTTGAAGGCCTAATTGTCTAAGTGCTACTGGCACGTTTGCAGAGAATTGCCATTTGATCCTTGTAAACCAAATTGTCTTCAATGACATAATGTAAGTATTCAAAGTCAAGTTAATTTTCCTAGATTAATGTCTTAACTTATACAAGTACAAGTTTCTTAAAGCAATGTCACTAGTACTAAAGACAGCGGGAGATCTTTGTGCCCAGCTTTACTACTTCCCTTTGCCAGACGAAAGAGGTGTTGAACAAGCAGTGTAAAGACGGTTGCAGTTTATAATATGCCTGTCAACCTCCTATGGGGCGGTGATCTCGGAGTGTCAGGAGGAAAAAAATCACCTTTGCGCCCTTTCCTTTAAAACATACATGATTTTTCTTTTTTATTAATAAAGAGAATGTATTCTTCTTATTCTTATGATTTTATCAATTTTGGTGATCAGTTTTTCCAATTACATAAAGTAAAGGGATTGTTTCTTCTTTATACCGCTTGCTCAACAACTCTGTTGCCTGGACAAGGGAAGTAATAAGACTGGATTCAACGATCTCCTATTGCGCTTTCAGAGGGTTATCTGTAATGGGGACATAATGGGGATTGTTTTTGACCAGCCTTGTTATTTCCTTTTGCCAGGCACAAAGAGAGAATAAATTATTTTTACACTCTTTGTTTGAAACGTACATAATAAATAATTACAACAAAATTAATTGTATAAGGAAATTGTTTTCTTCATATTGTAGTAGTTTTAGCAAAATAAAAAAAACAAAAATATGATCAGTTTTTCAAATGACAAGAAGAAAAGTGAGTTTTTCCTTCTATGCACTGTTTCTTCAAAACCCCTTGTGTCAGATAAAGGGAAGTAATAGCGCTGGTCAAAAACAATCCCCATTACCCGTGCATGAATTCCCCAGTAAAATCGTAAGGCACAGTGATGCCGCACACAGGGTAGAAGAGCGCTGTATGTTATATAGTATCAGTGTGTAGAAATTTACAACTATCTGACATTTAACTCTAAAAAAAAAAAAGTGTGTGAGAGGGGAGAAAGGGGGAAGGGGGGGGGGGGATCTGAGGAAATAAACATCAACAGTTTGTTTTCCCTAAATACAGGAAAAGAGTGCATTATTACGTGACTCACCTCCACTGACCAGCGAGATCTGCAAAACAATGAGAGCGGCATACAGAAATAAACCGCCGTAAGTAACACTGATTGTGGTTTTGTCCTTCATGTTTATCTGAAATGAAAAGGCAGAATTTTTATAATACACTCTGTAAATTCCTGTTTATACTTCACACAGAAAAAAGGAGTTACAATAAATGTTGAGAATGAAGTGATTAGAGAATGAAAAATTTATGACACCTGATATTTTTATACCGTGGCATGAAGCTGAAGTAGGCAATCATCTCAGTACAAAAGCCTTTTAGTTAAATATCAAAGAGGACAAAGTGATAGTAACGCCACAGAAAGTTGGCTTAATGTGACATCAGCACCGTAATATGATCGCCTTAGATTAAGATAAATAATTTAGAAAAAAAAATAGATGCTCTTTGTTTCTTACTTTATTTCATTTTATGACATCAGCACCGTAATAAGATCGTCTTAGATAACTTTAGAAAAAAATAAATACTCTTTCTTTCTTTCTTTCTTTCTCTCTTTCTTTTTTTGACAGCACTGTAATAAGATCGCCGTAGATAAACATTTTAGAAATTTAAATTTGTAGAAACTCACTCTTTCTTTCTTTCTTTCTTTCTTTGACATCAGCACCATAACAAGATCGCCTTACATAGATAATTTTTTAAAAAATAGATGCGCTTTCTTTCTTTCTTTCTTTCTTTCTTTCTTCTATCTCTCTATCTTTCTCTTCTCTCTCCCTTTTTCTTTCTCTTTTTTTTCTGCTCTTCATTTTCTCTCTGGATGTAAAGTGCATCCACCGCATTATGCCTATGAGCCACAGCCTCGACATTGCTTTCTGAATGTTAAGTATTTCACTGTAGACTGTAGAGTATAGAGATACTGCTATGTCAGAAGATGGTTACTTTACGTTCTCTCCAAGCCTTTCAGCCCTCTGGGAATGGTTACCTCGCTATATAACATCGTTATCCAGATAGTATAGAGTCATATGGGGGATGCAGTGACTCTGTGATATGGTGTCTGCTTACGGAGGAAACGTGCCGGGATCGACTCGCGGGTCCTGCATCGGGGGATGGAAGGACACGAAGATCGAAAACCTGCATTTTTTCAGTGACT
>JBCEWB010173387.1:0-10161 GCA_039654565.1 Peronia peronii
TGGTCAGGAGATACGTAGCGGCAACGTATCCCAAACTGACATCGGACTGAACCCGTGCCGAAAAACTCGGTAAAACATCGAACACGACAACTCTAAACACCAAAACAGGAGAAAGGTAGCGAACCTTGCCGGCCCCGCTGCGGGACAAGGAAGGCATTCCCCCCTACTGAAGCGAAAGGGGAAGGCCTAGGGACCACGGGAATTGGGAAACCCGTGAGTCCCCTGTCTCAGCGGGACATGCCATGCCCAGCCTGAAGATGAGCTCGGCGCTATCAGTGTAAGTAAAAAAAAGATAGTCTAAAAACGGAAAGGGGTACTTTGGCAAATTTTGGCATCTTTAATCGGATGCGCCCATCACAAATGAAGATAATTAACACGAATTATTCACTATCTTCAACACCTTTACATTGCCCTTGGTATGGTGTATTAGGTTATTAGGTTTGATTCCATTATCGATCGATATTCACTGATCAGATATATCAGTGTAAGAACAATTAGATAATCTTAAACAGAAATGGGCACTTTGTGAAATATTCTCATCTTTAATCCGATGTGCCCATCACAAATGAAGACAATTAACCCTCATTGTTCAATATTTTCAACACTTTTATATTGAATCTGGAATGATGTATTAGGTTAGTAGTTTTGATTCCATTAGCGATCGATATTCACAAATCAAATGAATCAATGTAAGAAAAATAAGATAGTCTTAAAACGGAAAGGGCTACTTTATCAAATTTTTGCATCTTTAATCGGATACCTCCATCACAAATGAAGACAATTAACCCTCATTTTTCACTATCTTAAATAATTTTATACTGCCTCAAAAAAGATACTTTAGGTTCTTTCTTTTGCTTCCATTAGTGATCGATATTCACTTATCAAATATATCAGTGCAAGAAAAAGGAGATAGGCTTAAAACGGAAAGGGATACTTTGTCAAAATTTGGCATCTTTAATCGGATACGCCCATCACAAATGAAGACAATTAACCCTCATTTATCACTGTCTACAACACTGTTATGTTGTCTCTAGTATGATAAATTTTGGTTAGTAGTTTTGATTCCATTAGCAATCGATATTCACTGATCAAATGTATCAGTGTAAGAAAAATGAAATAGTCTTAAAACCGGAAGGGGTACTTTGTCGAATGTTGTCATCTTTAATCGGATGCGATCATCACAAATGAAGATAATTAACCCTCATTTTTCACTCTCTTCAACACCTGTATATTCCGTCTGGTATGCTGTATTAGGTTACTAGTTTTGATTCCATTAGCGATCGATATTCACTGATCAAATATATCAGTGTAAGAAAAATTAGATAGTCTTAAAACAGAAATGGTCACTCTCTAGTATGATAAATTTTGGTTAGTAGTTTTGATTCCATTAGCGATCGATATTCGCTGATCAAATGTATCAGTGTAAGAAAAAGGAGATAGTCTTAAAACGGAAAGGGATACTTTGTCAAATTTTGACATCTTTAATCGGCTGCGCCCATCACAAATGAAGACAATAAACCCTCTCTTTTCACTACCTTCAACAGTGTTATATTGCCTCTGGAATGGTGTATGAGGTTTGTAGTTTTGATTTCATTAGCGATCGATATTCACTGATCAAATGTATCAGGATAAGAAAAAGAAAATAGCCTTAAAACGGAAAGGGTACTTTGTCAAATTTTGTGATATTTAATCGGATGCGCCCATGACAAATGAGGACATTTAACACTCATTTTTCGATACTTTTATGTTGCCTCTATTCTGGTGTATTAGGTTAGTAGTTTTGATTCCACTAGCGATCGATATTCACTGTTGAAATATATCAGTCTAAGAAAAAGAAGATAGTTATAAAACGGAAAGAAGTAAGGAGTCAAAATTTGACATATTATTTAACCGGATATGCCCATCACGAATGAAGACAATTAACTCTTATTTTTCACTATCTTTAACACCTTTATATTGCCTCTGGTATGATGTATTAGCTTAGTAGTTTTGATTTCATTAGCGATCGATATTCACTGATCAAATATATCAGTGAACGAAAAACTAGATAGTCTTAAAACAGAAATGGCCACTTTGTGAAATTTTGTCATTTTTAATCGGATGCGCCCATCACAAATGAAGACAATTAACCCTCATTTTTCACTATCTTTCACACTTTTATATTGCCTCTGGTATGGTGTACTAGGTTATTAGTTTTGAATCCATTAGCGATCGATATTCACTGATCAAATGTAGCAGTGTAAGAAAATTAGATAGTCTTAAAACGGAAAGGGTTACTTTGTCAAATTTTGGCATTTTTAACTGGATGCGCCCATCAGAAATGATGACAATGAACCACAATTTTTCACTATCTTCAACACTCTTATATTGAATCTGGTGTGGTGTATTAGGTCAGTAGTTTTGATTCCATTAGCGATCGATATTCAGTGATCAAATGTATCAGTGTAAGTAAAAGAAGATAGTCTTAAAAAGGAAAGAAGTACGTGGTCAAAATTTGACATCTTTAGTCGGATGCGCCCATATCAAACGAAGACAATGAACCCTCATTTTTCACTATCTTCAACACTTTTATATTGCCTCTGTGATGCTGAAATAAATTGTAGTAGTTTTGATTCCATCAGTGTCGATATTCACTGGTCAAATGTTTGAGTGTAAGAAAAAGAAGATAGTCTTAAACCGGAAATGGCCACTTTGTGAAATTTTGGCATCTGTAATCGGATGCGACCATGAAAAATGAAGACAATTAACCCTCATTTTTCACTATCTTCAATTCCTTTAAGTTGCCTCTGGTATGGTGTATAATTTTATTAGTTTTGATTCCATTAGCGATAGATATTCACTAATCAAATGTATCAGTGAACGAAAATGAGATAGTCTGAAAACTGAAACAGGTACTTTGTCAAATGTTGGCATTTTTAATCGGATGCGCCCATCACAAATGAATACAATGAACCCTCATTTTTCACTATATTCAACACACTTATATTGCCTCTGGTAGGGTGTATTAGCTTTGTAGCTTTGATTCCATTAGCGATCGATATTCACTGATCAAATGTATCAGTGTACGAAAAATTAGATAGTCTTTAAACGGAAACGGGCACTTTGTGAAATTTTGTCATCTTTAATCGAATGCGCCCATCACAACTGAAGACAATTAACCCTCATTTTTCACTATCTTTCACAATTTTATATTGCCTCTGTTATGATATATTAAGTTATAAGTTTTGAATCCATTAGCGATCGATATTCACTGATCAAATGTATCAGTGTAAGAAAAAAGAGAGTCTTAAAACGGAAAATACTATTTTGTTAAATTTTGGCATATTTAATCCGACGCGCAAATCAGAAATGATGACAATTAACCCTCATTTTTCACCATCTTCAAGACTTTTATGTTGCCTCTGGTATGGTGTATTAGGTTAGTAGTTTTGATTCCATTAGCGATCGATATTCACTGATCAAATGTATGAGTGTAAGAAAAGGAAGATAGTCTTAAACGGAAAGAGGTACTTTGTCAAATTTTGGCATCTTTAATCGGATGCACCCGTCACAAATCAAGATAATTAACCCTCATTTTTCACTATCTTTCAACTATTCCCTCTGATATGGTGTATTAGGTTAGTAGTTTTGATTCCATTATCGATCGATATTCACGGATGAAATGTATCAGTGTAGGTAAAAGAAGATACTATTAAAACGGAAAGAAGTACCTCGTCAAAATTTGATATCTTTAATCGGATGCGCCCATCACAAATGATGACAATTAACCCTCATTTTTCACTATCTTCAACACCTTTATATTGCCTCTGGTTTGGTGTGTTAGCTTAGTACTTTTGAATCCATTAGCGATCGATATTCACTGATCAAATCTATCAGTGTACGAAAAATTAGATAGTCTTTAAAATGAAATGGGCACTTTGTGAAATTGTGTCGTCTTTAATCGAATGCGCATATCACAAATGAAGATAATTAACCCTCATTTTTCACTATCTTCAACACCTTTATATTGCCTCTGGTTTGGTGTGTTAGCTTAGTACTTTTGAATCCATTAGCGATCGATATTCACTGATCAAATCTATCAGTGTACGAAAAATTAGATAGTCTTTAAAATGAAATGGGCACTTTGTGAAATTGTGTCGTCTTTAATCGAATGCGCATATCACAAATGAAGATAATTAACCCTCATTTTTCACTATCTTTCACACTTTTATATTGCCTCTGTTATGATATATTAAGTTATAACTTTTGAATCCATTAGCGATCGATATTCACTGATCAAATGTATCAGTGTAAGAAAATTAGATAGTCTTAAAACGGAAATTATTACTTTGTCAAATTGTGGCATCTTTAATCGGATGCGCCCATCACAAATGATGACAATTAACCCTCATTTTTCACTATCTTCAATACCTTTATATTGAATCTGGTTTGGTGTGTTAGCTTAGCAGTTTTGATTCCATTAGCGATAGATCTTCACTGATCAAATGTATCAGTGTACAAAAAAAATTAGATAGTCTTTAAACAGAAATTTCCACTTTCTGAAATTTTGTCATCTTTATTCGAATGCGCCCATCACAAATGAAGACAATTAACCCTCATTTTTCACTATCTTTCACACTTTCATATTGCCTGTGGTATGGTATTAGGTTATTAGTGTTGATTCCATTAGCGATCGACATTCACTGATCAAATGTATCATTGTAAGAAAAAGGAGATAGTCTTAAAACGGAAAGTACTATTTTGTTAAATTTTGGCATATTTAATCCGGTGCGCAAATCAAAAATGA
The DNA here is from genome assembly GCA_039654565.1 of Peronia peronii. Classification (NCBI taxonomy): domain Eukaryota; kingdom Metazoa; phylum Mollusca; class Gastropoda; order Systellommatophora; family Onchidiidae; genus Peronia; species Peronia peronii. Next base: position 4,787 of record JBCEWB010173387.1, read on the forward strand.
TGACAATTAACCCTCATTTTTCACTATCTTCAAAACTTTTATATTGCCTCTGGTATGGGGTATTAGGTTAGTAGTTTTGATTACACTAGCGATCGATATTCACTGATCATATGTGTCCGTATAAGTAAAAGAAGATAGTCCTGAATCGAAAGAAGTATGTCGTCAAAAATTTGACATCTTTAATCGAATGCTCGCATCAGATATGAAGACAATTAACCCTCATTTTTTTACTCTCTTCAACACCTTTATATTGCCTCTGGTATGGTGTATTAGCTTAGGAGCTTTGATTTCATTAGCGATCGATATTCACTGATCAAATGTATCAGTGTACGAAAAATTATATAGTCTTAAAACAGAAATGGACACTTCGTGAAATTTTGTCATCTTTAATCGGATATGCCCATCACAAATGAAGACAATTAACCCTCATTTTTCACTATCTTCACTACTTTTATGTTGCCTCTTGTATGGTGCCTTAGGTTAATAGTTTTAATTATATTAGCGATCGATATTCACTGATGAAATGTATCAGTATAAGAAAGTGGAGATAGTCTTAAAACGGAAAGGTTTATTTTGTCAAATTTTTTCATCTGTAATTGGATGCGCTCATCACAAAAGAAGACAATGAAGCCTCATTTTTCAGTATCTTCAACACTTTTATTTAATGTACCCGTGTATGAAAAAAGAGATAATCTCAAATTCTAAAGAGGTTAGTTGTCACATTTCGGTAGTTTTAACGTATGCCCGAATCATAAATGAAGGGGAATGAACCCTCATCTTTCAGTATTTTCAACACTGTTATATTGCCTCTGGTATGGTGCCTTAGGTTATTAGTGTTGGTTCCATTAGCGATCGATATTCACTGATGAAATGTACCAGTGTTTGAACAGGGAGATAGTCTCAAATGATAGAGCAGTTAGTTGTCACATTTCGGCTTCTTTAACTGTATGCCCTAGTCACAAATATAGAGAATGAACCCCCAGCTTTCAGAATTCTCAACACTGTTATATTGGCTCTGGTATGGTGCCTTAGATTATTAGTTTTGGTTCGTTCTATCAGCGATCGATATTCACTGATCAAATGTACAAGTGTATGAAAAAGGAGATAGTCTCAAATGCTAGAGCGATTAGTTGTGAAACTTCTACATCTTTAACCGTGGGCGCCCATCACAAATAAAGAGAATGAACCAACATCTTTCTGTATTTTCAACACTGCTATAGTGCCTTCAGTATGGTACCGTAGGTTATTAGTTTTGGTTCCATCAGCGATCGATATTCATTGATGAAATTTACCAGTGTATGAACAAGGTGATAGTGTCAAATGATAGCGCGGTTAGTTGTCAAATTTCGGCATCTTTAACCGTATGCGGCCATCACAAATGAAGAAAATGAACCCCCATCTTTCAGTATTTTCAACACTGTTGTATTACCTCTGGTACTGTGGCTTAGATTATTAGTTTTGGTTCCATTAGCGATCGATATTCACTGATCAAATGTACCCGTGCATGAAAAAAGAGATAGTCTCAAATGCTAGAGCGGTTAGTCGTCAAATTGCGGCATCTTTAACCGTATGCGCCCATCACAAAAGAAGAGAATGAACCCCCATCTTCCAGCTTGCGGTCCACCGTGTCGCGGTCTGCGCAGCGCCATTGCCCTAGGCGTGCAGCATAATATATGAGTGGTGAGCCACCATTCCCATTCCAGCCCCAGTACACCGCCAGCTCTGGTCTGTTCACACCCTTAAATGAGTCTGACATAACATTTTTTGTGAAGAGATTTATTGATATAATGTCACTGGGAAGGGAATTGAGGGTATAATATGTACTTGGCTTTGATGAGAAAATTATTTAGCTATGACCATTCTGTACCAAGACATTGCCCTTCAAATTTATCTGCTGTGATCCCATGGTCAGTCAGTTCCAGTTTTATCGGTAAACAGATTGAAATCCTACTAATTTCATCTAGTTAAGTGCCATATCGACGGTAACATGTCGCAAACAATATCAGTCTGAATCTTAAGATCTCCCTTGGAAATCCTCTTTCATAAAGCTTTTACATGATGCGAGTGTACAGGTCGGAAATTGCGATATACGGCATTGACACAAAGAGTACATGTCAAGGTCTGGTTCACAGCACACTTGACATGCGCACATCGCATAAGTCATTGTCAAAGACAGAACAGAGCAAACGGAACTTTTATTTCTTTTCTTAAAAGTAGTAATTTAGAATTTACCTATTTGTGATTGTTACCAACGGCATTATAATTATAGATGGTGTGTGTGTGTGTGTGTGTGTGTGTGTGTGTGTGTGTGTGTGTGTGTGTGTGTGTGTGTGTGTGTGTGTGTGTTTCGTAGTATTAGAAATTAAATTAATTTTTTTTTTATGTTTGAAATAGTTTTGTCAAAATTTTTTGGTTCAATTTCTGATTTGAGGGACAAATTGTAATTATGGGTGTTAGGGCTTGACGTCACTAGACTTTGACTTCACAATCACTATGAAGATCTTGTGATATTAGAATGATTTTTGTTTCTTTGTTTATTTGTTTTTTGTTTTTTAAAGAGCAATATGGGGGTTATATGTTTGCCATCAATCGTTATTATGTGAGAGTTTGTTATATCAGTCTGTGTTGATGTTAGGATTTAGGTTTTTCAGACAAGATGAGGATCCTTTTCCTCCGGTTTTTGTTTGTTTGTTTGTTTGTTTGTTTTTGTGTGGTTTTTTTTTTTTTGTTTTTGCTCTTGCTGTTTTGTTTTTTTTTCAAACAGTATGAGAAAAAATCCTCTCATGCTACAATAATTTGTTTGTTTATTTTTTTAATTTCTGTTCATCAGCTCTTGTGTATGGCAAAGAGAAGCAACTGTGTGAGTGAAAACACAATTGCCATTAAATATTTGTGTTTTCACTGTGCCAAGACCGAGTCATTAGATTTATTGGTTTGAAATGATATCTACATCCTGGCAGCCAGACGGTTTAGTTAGGACAGCCACGTGAAATGTGGAAAACTCGGATCACATTGTCGCCGCCTTGGGCTGTCCACAATATAAAGCATTTGAGTAGTTTTTAGATAGAAGGCGATTTAAACGTGTTATACAGATTTAGTTCTGGTATGTTGATTATAATCATCATGTGGTTATCTATTTGTAGGATAAGTGATATGTTAGGAAGAATTTTCTAGCTGTTATGGCAGTTCCTGTAAAACTGTTTCATGTACATAGCGGGTGTTGTGTTGTGTTGTGTTGGGGTTTAACGACACATCAGCACGATTACGGCTATATTGTGTCAAACACGGTAGGATACGTTTACACGTCAAAAAGAAGAGAGGAAAGAAATCGGGACAGAAGACAGGAGCAAGGAGAGAGAGAGAGAGAAGAGAGATGTCTCTCCTGGAATGTCGAGGATGGCACTCTATGGGAGACATCCCACCTATGGTGGGCTTACACCGCCTGCAGGTGGGAGCAGAGAACCTACTTATAATCCCGGGCCCCCGCGGGGGAATAAATTTTAATAGCGCCCAATTCTTTCCTATACAATCCTGGTAATAGTCAAAGCTTTGTCACAAGTGGCGTATAGTGGACTCTGTTATTTGTTCACTACTTAGGCCTAGTTGTGCTAATTATGTTCCAATTTGATAAAATGGGAGAACAATGCACCCAGGTGAACAATTAAATATCGAATTATTGTCGTAGCTTATATTCTCTGATCTTTTTGCCTTGACTTGCCCTTATGTTGTCTTTTCTTGTATTAATGCTGTCCTATTTTACCTTGTCTTGTCTTTTGTCTTGTGTCTTATTCTGTAAACTGTGTCTCGTTTTGTCTTGTGTTTTCTCTTACCCTACTGTATTATGTATCCTGTCTTATATCTCCTGTTTCATTTCGCCTTGTCTTATGTCTTTTATTATGTTTTGCTTTGCTTTATGTTTTGTCATGTATTGTCTCATCTTCCATCTTGATTCAATGTCTTGTGTTGTCTTGTGTTTTATCTTAAATAATGGCTTGCTTTCTGTCCCTGCCGTTATCATGACAACGCAACTAAACAATAGACATGACAGTGGCCCAGTTTTGCTTTGCACTGTCTCTCTCTCTCTGGCTTATCTTATCTTATCTTGTATTTTCTCACATCTTATGGCGTTTTATTTATCCCTTGATATGGTACGTTAGAACCCACTGTTTTGTCGGTGAGAATGGAGTGTTTCAGAGGTGATTTAGGCTCAAGATATGTGTCAAAAACTCCAAATAGACACTTCTAAGAAAAAGTCAAGATTTGCCAAAATGATTTTTATTGAACATGTCAATCACAATGCAAAATAAGAATTTGAACTTAAAAGCATTTTCTAATACATGTGTAATACACATGTAGCTTAATGATAATGTAATGCCAAAACACAATCTTGACATTTTGTGCATTTTTTTTTTACCGTTGGACGTCTACGATTCTAGCAAGGACGCATAATATCGATATAAGGGATGACGATATTAATAATAAAAATTAAAACAGATTTACAAGCCAAAACCAAAAGTTGAAGTTTCCCAACATTTCTCTCTCATTTCGTTTGTTTGTTTGTTTGTTCAGTATTTTTACTGTTATGTACATATTAAGGGTGATGGACGAGCTCGGAATAAAAATTGAAGAAACAATAACAACAAATAAATATTCATAATACATTTTCATGATGAAACATATGAAAGAAAAGTACTTTTTTCCCCTATCTCATTAATTTTACCCATGAACCATTCAGGCTGTTAGATATTACACTATTTACAATTGAAACAAAATTAATAATAACAATTTTTTTAACGTCAGGACAAATACGAAACAAAAGAAAAAAGGACAGAAAGCAAGAAGAAGAAAGAAAGAAAAGAAGAAAGAAAGAAAGAAAGAAAGAAAGAAAGAAAGAAAAACTCAGAAACTAAGAAGCATTTAAAAAAAAAATGAGTAGGAAAAAAAAACAGCACTGGCAAAAGGAAGAAGAAATAAGAAAGCTTTGGCCACATTTTTCACTTTAGAATCCAGATCTGCTGATGAAGGAAAGAAGGGTGTCTAGTTCATTCCGATTTGATTTTGGTGTTAACACTTCGACGATGACTTGATTGTCTTGTGGACCTGTTTCTTTTCAAAGGCAATTACAGGAAATCGATCACATCTGTGAATCTGTCGTGTGTATATTATTATAAAATAATTCAAATGAATGTAACAATAAAAATAATCATACTAGATAGCACTTGTTTAACGTTTATTCCCGTATTATGCTCTAAACGCTTTATAATCTAATGCATTATTACCCAGACAGATCCAATAGAGACACTCCTCTAAGTTCTCAGTCTCCTGGGAAATGTACAAAACGGCTTTTAGATAGATAGATAGATAGATAGATAGAT
>JBCEWB010173398.1:0-10160 GCA_039654565.1 Peronia peronii
CCCCCCCCCCCCCCCCCCCCCCCCCCCCCCCCCCCCCCCCCCCTCCCCCCCCCCCATCGATTATGTTACGGGGCGAGATGGCCGCTCATAGGTCGCTGAAAGGCGAAATGAGAACGTAATGTAAATTACGGGTCAAGATTTCTGTTTTGTAGAACATTGAGCTAGGCATTATCACAGTTCAAACGCATTATATATAATTATTATTCTGTCCATTGTATCATAATACAAAGACACCAAATACTGCTGCCTTGGTTTTATTCAGGTTACATCCAGCATAGAATGTGGTCAAGTACATGTAATGCTCAAGTAGATGAACGTGAAAGAGACGATTTTACGGCTGAGATAGTCTGATCCATTGAAGGACTGAAAGGCCTACAAAAACTTGGGTTGAGAGACGATTTTTCAAGAGAGGGTTGCCGTGGCTGTGTGGTTTCGCGTCTGCTTCATGGTGAAAACAACTCACATCAGTGAGGTTGTGGCTGAGATCGACTCGTGGGTCCTCCCATTGGGGGATGAAAGAACACGACGAAGATCGAAAACCTCCATTTTTTTCAGTGACCCAACGGTCCCCTGGCTTCCTCTGGGTAGGGCAGCCAGACATCTAGCCTTCTCAGATATGGGCGAATATATTTCGGAGGTCCCATGTGTACGTTATGCATGTTAAAGAACCATTGGCAGTTCAAAATCGATGAAGAGTAAGCAAAGTGCTGCTGTCCGGGCAAAATTTCCAAATTCCAAATTTCTATCCAAAAAAATTATCAGCAAAAACAGACAGCCTCTTAAAGCCGAGATAATCCTACTTTCTTAGGAATGAAAGGCTTAAGAAAAACAAACGAGACGACGACCTAACATGTTTTTATTATCCACTCCCGAGCAGGTGATCTAGTAAAAATAAATCTTTGCAAGTCCCAAATTTTGAGAGAAACAAGCATGAAAGTTATCTCCATACATTTTATTTTATTTCACTGTATTTGACTTAATTCAATTTAATTAGGCTATTTTTATTCTTATTATCAACATAATTGCTGGCCATCTCTTTCTGTCTAAGCCTATTGTATTTTATGCTCAAAACAAATATTCTCTTATGGAGAAACCTATCAATGTTAATAATTGAATGCACCTAGACTAGTATATCTATGCTTGAATGCGAGAGACTTATTTTTTCCATACCGCTTCCTTATCCATAGTAAGAATATTATAAATATAGCATAGATAGACCTATATATAGTTGTCGACTGGTCACTCATTCCAAAAGTTAAATACTATTTGTGCTTATTTATGTAATTTATCCACTCTTTGGACTTCATAATGGGCTTTTGAAGTGTATAGGACAAACAGCTTGTCTGGCAATTTTTTGCTGGGTAAAAATGTCTTGAAATGATTTTTAATTGTTAAGTAACTGTTCTTACATCTTTAAAATATTTTTGTGCTTATCTGAGAAGGCTAGACTCGTGTCTTGCTTCCTTATTATTGAGCAAGGGGAATTTTTTGTTTTCTTTAAATTTAAATAAGATACACAAAAATTATAAAGAGAAGCGGGGATAAGAGATTCTCTTAGCAGGAAAGATGAGAAAGAGAACATAATAACAAAACATGAATAATAACAAAGAACATGTCATTTGTAATACGGACACTATTACTCGACTTCAATGACATAAACTTTTGAAATAAATGTTATTTTCAAGGCTCATCATTCGATGGAAAGTGAATTTTTATTCTTCATTTAATCCCTCTGTGAACATGAAAATATACAAATCATCACGTGTTTTCTTTTCAATGATAGTACATGTAATAATAAAAAAAGATTCTGAAAAGCACCAAACAGAACAATCAGGGAAGCCACAAGGACACATTCCACAGCACATAAAAAGATAGTGAATCTGAACATTTAACCCATTAACTCCCACATTCAGAGAAAAAAAGTATATAAGAATATGTATACGTCTATATAATACATTTAAATGGTATATAAATGAGATTGATTATGAAAATTTCAGAGCACTAACAGACATGTTATGTGTGAGTGTGTGCTTGATCATCTTATTGCTTGTTTGTTTCACATATGTGTCACTTTTGTTTAATTCTTTCCAGTTTTTCATGCAGATATTCTATGCAGATCCATTCCGTGGCATCTTTCATTCAAGTTGATTTAATGTATCTGCTGTAGTGACACCTGGAATGTACAATGTGCACCAGTACTGATAAAACAAAACAATAAGGCATAACCACGATAAAGTGAAAGAATCAGTTGCTTATGGCATGTTCATCTGTCATTCCACAGGGATTAAAACGTACTTGGGAACTGGGATGTAAAATGTCCACTAGTCTAGCACCATAAGTAAAGGGGCATAATTCTGCTTAAATGGAAGCATCAGATGCATCTAGGATGCTTTGACTTGATAATAATCAAAATTTCATGATAAATACACATGCGAATGTACCTAAATAATGTCACACTATAAATCACAAAAAGATTATCATTTGGCTCCACTGTCTCATACTGACAGCAATAGCCAAACTCAACATGAATAAATAAAAACAGTTTCAGTAAATAAATATCAAAGCATTAAATATTTAACCGCACTGTTGCCTGGTCCAAAATCCAGAATGTGAAAGGAGGAGAGTTGGGCCATTCTTGTGAAACATGATATCTTGCTACAGAAACCTCCAAAACAACCAACCTGTATTTTTGCAGACAAGAGCTGTGAGCAGAATCCTAATCTTAGGCAGGACCCTGGATCTATGATGGATAATGTCAGGACAGATCAGCCCTTGGATGCCATATTAACTGTTGAACAAAATCCTGATGATATAAAATCTTTCAGCCCAAATCAAACACCCGGATTGTATTCTGGAATGTGAGAACAATGGCACAGATAACAAAGAGCAAGCAGATTGCCAAAGAGATGAGTAGATACCACCTGGATATACTCGGCTTAAGCAAAGTAAGATGGTGTGGAAGTGGAGAAATATCAACACAAAAGAAAAAATTTATTTATTCCGGCAGAGACGGTGGGAAACATATGGAGGGAGTTGCTATAATGATGAGCAAGTCGCCTGCAAAATGTCTATTATAAAATAGGAGCCAATTAAGAGCAAATCAAGATTTTCAACAAAGTATGGAAAAACAACAATCTTAGAATGCTATGTACCTGCCAATGACACAGAAGATGACAAAAAAAGATAAATTCTTTGACATTCTACACCATTCATTAAGCAAAGTTGCCAATCACAATATGTCTCGCAGCCAGTCAAAATAAGATGTATGTCGATTTTTCACCATATGGGGTTTTTGGTATCATGTGAAAGCTTATTTCATACCTTTCTGGTGGTGAAAACATTTCTGAGCTAGCCTTATTCTAGCCAGCGATATTGCAGTTTAAAGAGACAAGGAGGGACCCCCCAGCAATTACCAAAATTCCGAGAAAGTAGAGTTTAAATGAATGGTCGAATGCATACATCTACATACCTACCTCACAAAAACCCGACTAAAATGAAGAAATATTTATAAATCGAAGGTAAGACCGATATTGTCTTGTTCTTTTCATTTTAGCAATAAAAAAAAAGTTTGATGTCTGACCCCCCTCATTCAAAGCCCCATTTCTCTGTTCTAGTCCAGTGACTTGCGTCTCATTTCAACTGGCCACGAGACATATAGTCATGGGAGACAACAGTGGATTTGAAAAAGCAATGGGCAACGAAGGCATTGGAGCATTAAAACAAAATGATGAAAGACTTCTAGAATTCTGCATCAGAGAAGGTCTGGTAATAGGAGGCATCCTTTTTCCCACACAAGACGATACACAAAAAAATTTGGAACTCATCAGATGATAAAACAAAGAATATGATTGATCATCTGTACATCTGACACCAGCATGTCATTGATAGATATAAGAGCATACAGAGGAGCAGATGTAGCAAATGACTACAATCTTTGCATTGGGAAAGTTAAGATAAAATTTGAGAGTGGAAAGAAACAAGAGAAGGTGACAAAACTTGACAGCCCAGAACTGCTGACGCTAAAGGGGCATTTCAGTTACAGTTTTGAAGCCCTCAAAAATATTGGAAATAATGTTGACGAAATGTGCAAGAACATCAAGCGCAACGGTCTTAGATGCAACAGAAAATAGCGCAGGATTTAAAAGCAGTGAGAGGAAAGCATGGATCAGTGAAGAAACACGGCAGTATGTGTCTCAAAAGAGAGAAGCAAAACAAGCAATTCTTAAAGTAAGATAGACCTAGGGCAACACCAGGAAACATACAAAAGCCTTGACAATAAAGTAAAATCATCAGCAAGAAGGAACAAAAGAAGATTCATAGACAATCTAGCACAAAAAGCAGTAGAAGCAGCTGCTAAAAGTAACTCAAAGTAGCTTACCAAATACAGAAGAAACTAACTGGCAATTTGAAACGAAATGGAAGTCCCATGAAAGATAAAGATGGGAAATTATTGACAACAAACTCATAACAAAAAGTGAGATGGGCAGAGATCTTTGATGATATTTATAATCGACCTTGCTCTACTTCTACTTTTGATTTTGGAAAAGAAGAACAGCCTCCTGAATTATAGAAGCTCTGCCAAATGATAAAGTAGCAGGAGATGATGGAATAACACCAGAAATATGAAAAGCCATGGATGAATCTGATCTGATTGCAATTCAGACCCTCTTCAACAAAATGTAGAATGAAGAAACGGTACCACATCAACGGAGAAAGGGAATTATAGTGAAAATACCAAAGAAGGGCGATCATAGAGATTGTACCAACTGGAGAGGAGTTACACATCCTGTCTGCACTGTCAAAGATCTTCACCACAATAATACAAATTAAAATCAGGAACACAGTTGACAAATCACTTAGAGAAGAACAGACAGGGTTTCAAACTGGTAGAAGCTGTGTGGATCAAATCTTTACTCTGAGAATCATTATTGAAGAATATGTAGAAAAGCAGGAACCGATATATATCAATTTTTATAAATTTGAAGAAAGCATTGACAGTTTACATCGGGACTCCCTCTGGAAGATCTTAAAATGTTATGGTCTCCCCACAAAGATCACCAACATCATAAAAGAATAATATAGAGACAATCTATGTGCACTTCACATAGGGGACAGATCAAGTAGATGGTTTGAAATAAAAACAGGAGTAAAACAAGGATGTATGCTGCTGCCACTCCTTTTCAGCATAGCAATTGACTTGAAAAAGTGCACAAGGGAAGAGACAGGAATACCATGAGTTGATGGAAAACAACTAGAAGATCTGGACTTTGCGGACGACATAGCTCTATTTAGCAAAACCATAGAAAAAAATTTAATGCAAAACAAAACATCCAAGTTAGGTAAAGCAGTTGAGAAAGTCAAATTACAAGTCAGTTTTGAAAAAAACAAACTCCTGAAAACTCAACAATCAATGACAACCCAATTGTATTGGAAGGAAAGGGGATCGAGGAAGTCAGCCAGTTCACATATTTGGGAAGCTGTGTAGATTAAGAAGGAAATGCAAGAAAAGAAATCAACTTCATAACAGGAGAGTCTGCAACAGCATTCAGAAACCCAAACAAGATCTAGAACTCCAAACTGATCTCAGTAAAAATGAGGCTCAGAATATTCAGAATATTAAATTCAAATGTTTTATGAATGCTTACATATGCCTGCGAAAGTTGGAAAATGACAAGAGGTATAGAAAGGAGGCTAAATGGCTTTGAAAACAAATGTCTACGGAAAATTATGTGGATTCAATGGAATAAGTTTAAAACAACAGAAGAAATAAGGGGAATTTCAAAGCAGCCCCACATAGCAAAAATAATTCAGAAAAGAAGGTGGTGCTACATCAGTTACACATGTAGAAGGGGAAGACAGCAGAATATCAAAACAAGTGCTGAGCTGGAAAATCAAAGTCAGAAGAAAGAGGGGTTGACTGAGTGACTGAGGGAGTGGGGGGGGGCAGGTCCTGGAGTGATTTTCTAATTGGTTGAACCTAATGCTTTTCAAGCTTCAAATTCAGATTCAGCATGATCAAATTAGAGGAAAACTGTGGAAAAAAATTATATTTTTGTATCCGGTTGCCATGACAATGTTGCCATCTTGGATTTTGCATCTTAAAAATAGCCATTTTCAAAAGCCTAAGGATTCTTGAGTATTAAATATAACCATTTCAAATTTGGCACAGTGACAGAATAGTTGTATGCACAAAATAATATGCATTTCCTTTTGGTTATATGCCAAACAATTTTTGTTATAAATTTTGAAATATGTGGGGGTCACAGATCTGTATTTTCTCAATTTTCAGCTAAATATCCCATTTTCCTTAAAAAATATTAAGAAAATTTAGAAAAAGGAATACATATTATTGGAACATAACATATAAAGAACATATCGTCCCTGTAAGTCTCTAAACGCGTAAGTCCGCAGAGGTGAATTTTACAGGAGAGTCAAAAAACTTAATAAATTGAAGTGACATCATGAATTGTGCATTTAGATCACATCATAAAAAGTATAACTTTCATTGGTTCCATGGATTTGATATTTATAGAGGAGGTGGGGGAAACCCATTCCAATTTAATAAAGCCAAAAACGTCATGACCCAGTTTTCCGACACATTTGCATCATAAAGGTTGAGTTTGCATTTAATTCCTGGAGTAGCCATGTCCATTTGGTCCATCCATATACGGTGTATCTGTTAAGGTCACATAGCAAGAGCTTCCATTGTTACATGGGGCATGTTCCAACTCGAACATGAAAAGCTGATTCGTGGTTTTGTCAAAGGCTGGTTTTGGAATGTACAGAGTCACTTGTGGACCTTTGCTAGGCCAATAACGCCCAAGGTTGAAACCATTGACAAATGCCTGGCCCTGCAGAGAGTAAGAGACATTAAACATTTCCTGAAAAGTTTTCTGTCACTCATGGTCAAGTGTGGCTTGCTATGCCTACATATCTTTTGACTCTACTTTGTACACACTGACATACACTTTAAAAAATGATAGTTTTAATCTTAGTTTGTTCTGGATGTGGACAGATTAATATTAAAATGTAAATAAAGGCCAGTCTACAAAGGTATGCATAACTGTGCTATTCAGATTTGTCTTCAGATATATGAGGGTCAGACAAACAAAAGGACATTGTATTATATCAAAGCGAAATGGATTCCATAACTGTGAGGATGTTTTGGCAATCAGCATTGCCCATTTTCACATTTAAACATTAATCAGTCCACATCCGAAATACACTAAATTATTAATATATTATGACTGCAGCTATTTTATCATTTTTAAATTTTTATCAATGGCTAGTATTTTAAATGCAGAAATCAATAGAAAATATAAATGAAGTTAAAAGGCAAACTTTAAAAGTGATACTCTATGAGAGGATGATAGAATGATGAAACAACAAGCTGTGTTAAGAATAAATAAATCAATCAACACGAATAAGAGTTTTAAGTCCCTCAGTTTACTAGATTTTTGTTTAAGCACAGGAGACTGAATGTTGAAATAGGAACTCATTATCCATTCAGAGAGAACCCAAATTGTCTGTTGAAGAAGGTGGATAATAAAATTTCAGCCAACCTTGCCCCAAGGTCGAGGATCTAGAAATGTGTCCTGAGGTTGATCTGGTGTATCAGGAATAAGAACAGACCCTACATAGATGGCTGGGGTCATGAGCTTCTTGCCTGCAGACAGAGCTGGTCTATGCCTGTATGTTCATCAGAGAATATTGCATGTGCATGTAAAAAAAGAAAATAGTAAAAACAAATAAGTACAGTGCTTTCTTTTTAATATAACCGTGATGATTCACTCAGCATTCCAGCTTGCTCAATCAAATTTTTTCTGGTCTCTGCCATTTTTCCTCTTTTTCTCAGATAGAAAAAAAAACAACTACTAACTGCAACCACCAGAGCAGTCCTACCCTATCTGGCGTGATTTGATGTTATGTGACAACCATTCTTATAAACACAAATGGGGAGGCCTTCTTTGCTTTTTGGAACATTGCTTACTAGTTTGGGATGATTGGGAATAAGAGAAACCTGTAGGACAACTGTAATGGTGATCATTGTTGTTTTGAGATGGCAGGAGGGGTGAGGTGGGGAGGGGACAGATGTGAGATTATCGCACCATGTCAATAATCTTGGCAAACAATGAACTCATAGTGGGCCGCATGTTCAATATTATACACATGGTGATAGGGAGGTCAGGATGGAATGATTCACCTGTTCACTATAGGCCTAGTTTCTCACTAATCATACATCATGACAGCTTTAGGCTGATATTTATGTATGTGAGTGTTTGTGTGGCGCAAGCCTGCATTGATCCACTGCAGAAATCAACTGTTTCAGCCTAAAGATATTCTATAACAAAAGGGCACAAAGAGGGAGGTACTGATACAGTAACGAAGTTTTTTTTTTGTTTACACTGCATCATTACATTCACATCTTTTATAGATCAATATCCAGCAAGTTTGATCAAAATTTCTTTCCCTGCGCATGGTCAAGCTATCCTGAGAGTATTGTAAATATCAGCAAGCATTTAAAATATATTAGCAGCTTTAAATTACTTAATTTGTTCTCCAACTGAAGACTAATAGGAAGGGATTATATAACATTTGCTAATTCTGATCTATAATTTAGACAGAGATGACAGTAAACAATACAACTGCTTAGAAGAAAACATCAACTGTTTCAAAACTGTAATCTGGTGACAATGTCTGTCATTTGGGTAAAAAAAAATGTTTACATAACTAAAAATCTTGCAAAGAAGAAAGATTACTTTCTTTTCATTCAGTAGTAGAACAGTACATAAATGCACCTGGTATTAGTTTTTCCCATCCAGGAAGAGTTGATTTTGTCCATGTGCAAAGGGTAAAGCAGCCAGTTGACCATAATCTCTCCACCTAATGTCACATTCCCAATGATACCCTAAAAAGACAGAATCTTACTTTTAGAGATCCACTGGGTGAGGGATAGAAATTCACTGCTAAAAATTTATCAAGTATTGTCAATATTTGGCACATCTAAATCTGTTAAAAAGGATGATGCTTATAGTATATTATGATGACAGGGATAGGGACATTGTTCAAAACAAATTTTTTCTACTGGCTCGATTACATTATAAAATATGTGAATATATGATATACTAGTAAAGAAACCACCACCTTCGGGGGACATTTTTTAAATATAGGTCAAAGCGATACTGCTGTGTGACTCAAAGCATATGGCAAGCATATGGATCTCAATGTTAGTATTTTGGATAATTAAACTGAATGTTACTCAAAGAAAACCTATTCATTGTTTGGATGCTCTGCAGGCGGAAGCCGAAGAGCAATAACATAATGCATCATTCCATCAAACATACAATTTGAATCAAACATCTTTGCAAATTTACTATTTAATTATTATCACCTCCTTAGACTATGTCAAATATAATTAGCTTTTTTTTGGTTTATTTCAGTAGAAACAGATCTTTATGCAATAATTTTGTGTGGCAAATTGCAAATGGATACATTCAGCAATTTTTGGGTCAAAAGCTTTTCATGGGTTTGATTGCAGATTTATGCCATAGCGGTCACATGATTACTCAGTTTGTTTCTTTTATGCTAAAATTTTCACAGTCCATCTCTTGTTCATAACTGTTTTTCAGTATAAGACAAAAAGTATATCATGAAAATTTGTTGTTTTGTCTATATTTGCAAAGTTATTAACCTTTAATAAACAGACAATGCAAAATGACCGATTTTCATCTACCTTTCTGTTAAAGTTCATGATAGTTCCGTAACCCACCCGGCCCTGGTTTTCCACCAGTATGTCCACAAAGTGACCTTTCTTTCCAGAAATTTTCACTGATGTTGTATCTCTGCTCAAAATTCCAAATGGGACCTGACAATGTCAAATATATTTACAGATATTACAAATACATACACATATTAGGATTATGTCAGGAAAAATGAATGCAGAATCAGTACAAAAACTATACTTTACAATGAATTCACCTGGATAAACTCTCAATAACAATGATGGGATCATGTTGTAATATTATGATTAAATTGTTTCACTGAGGTTTGATGAGAAATGTACATATATATATATATATAATATATATATATATAGTATATATATATATATATAGTTTGGTGACAAATCTGCATATCAAATCTGCATATATATATATATA
>JBCEWB010173409.1:0-10160 GCA_039654565.1 Peronia peronii
CTATCTATCTCTCTATCTATCTCTCTATCTATCTATCTATCTATCTATCTATCTATCTATCTATCTATCTATCTGTCGCTGAATGAGGATTATGTAACGGCCCTAAAACTGAACTGGCTCTAACTAAGATCACTTTCGTAAGAAATCATCACTGACGGGCCACAGTCTTTACTTTTCATGACAACTGGATAAAAGCAACGCCCTCCTACTGAGGACCACACTCTAACTAAATAGCAAAGCGTGGCATTTACAGTTTGCACCGTATGTTCCACAGCTGATGTCAAAACCTAAGCGCAACAGCACAGCCTTTCCATCTCGCTTTTGCCTTATGGTCTTTCTTTTTTCTTCTTTCCCTCAGTTCCCTTTGGGTGTATGTGGTTTGTTTGTTTGTTTGTTTTTGTTTAGCTTCTTCTTAAGTTTTTCCTTCCTTTTATCAGAAGAAGAAGAAGATATTTCTGAAAATGGCACCCCACAGATCCGGGGAGATAACTCGCCCCCGCATGCATCGCCACATGTCATGAAACTGCGTAAGAAAAAACACATGTATGAGCTTTAGCGCAGCGGGGAAAGAAGCGAGAAAAGAAACATAGAAACACATACGAATACATACATATATGTCCATATCAATGCACACATACACAGGCACAGTGTCTAGCGCACAGCAGTCAGATTTGGCGGCCCTGAAATCATAAAGGCACCTCTATGTCACCCATTGTCTTGTCCAAACAGACCAAAAAAAGAAATGAAGATATTTTAAAGACAAGTATGAGCTAAACAGACATTTTGTGTGAGGAGGAGGATTTTGCTAGAGATTAGATGAATAAAATAAAATAGAATTTTTTTTTAAAAAATCGAGAAACCGAAGGCATAGGGAGATTGACGGGGGGGAGGAGGGGGGGAGGGGGGGGGAGGGGGGTGAAAGAGGAAGAGAGAGAGAGAAAGAAAGGGAATATGATTGAAAAATCATGGATGAGGAGAAGAAAGAAACAGAGTGATAGACAAGAAGGGGAAGACACAGACAAGTATCGGGAGGCTGAAAGACTAAGTAGTCAAACTAGAAGTAGAGAAAAAAAAAGGAAGTCAACAAACAAACAAACAAACAAACAAACAAAGAAGCAAAATAGCTGAGATAACGATGAAAAGAAGAAGTAGAAGGCGAAGATGTAGAAAAAAAGAAAAAAAAAGGAAAAAAAGATGAAGACGAGGAGGATAATAGAGGATACGTTACATTCTCGTTTCGTCTTCCAGCCACCTGGGGACGGCGGTCTCGAGTGGGGAAGAACAAGGAAGAAGAAAGAAGAAAAAAAAAGGCGAGGAAGGAGAAGAAGCGAAGGAAAAGAAGAAGAGAAGGAAAAGAAGAAGAGGAGGAAAAGAAGAAGAGAAGGAAAAGAAGAAGAGAAGGAAAAGAAGAAGAGGAGGAAAAGAAGAAGAGAAGAGAAAAGGAGAAACGAAGAGGAGGAGGAAGAAGAAAAACAAAAAGGAAGATGAACAAGAACATGAAGCATAAGGGGAAGAAAAAAAGAAAGAAAAAAAAGAAAGAAAAAAAAGAAAGAAAAGATGACATATTTAGAACAAAAAAAGACACAAAATGCATTTTTAACAAATTAAATAAGCAGCACAGATAATTATTGTATCAAACAGCGGCTTCATCTGTTTGAGTATCAGATGTGTACATGAACGTGACAGTAGATTTGTGCATTGTGCATCTTTGTATTGGCATCTACAAAGTGCAGGAGGACTCAGAATATCTCACTGGCTGGATGACAGTTTTTGAGAAGCGTTATTTCGCATGTTTGACAGGAGAGAGAAACAAAACCATACAAATATAAAGACAGAAAAAAAATAATAAATAAAACAAACAAAAAAAAGTGTTCAAAGTTAAAAAAGTTTTGTTATAAAGTTGTTATTAAGACACCAAAGCGTTACTTTGCCAACGCTAAATAATTGAGCATAGAGCTAGTTTTTGGGTACATCAGCTTCTATGAATTCATTCATGATACACAATCAACACGAAGTAAACACATCCATACACATACTCGCTCTCTCTCTCTCTCTGTTACACACATACACACGCACACTCACTCACACACATACACATACACAAATCTGTCATGAATAGCACCAGAACAAGCTTAGGCAGATTTATATGAAGAGTTTCTCCAGTTCGATAAGCGAATCGCTGATGGAAATATTGCATTTCTGTAAGGCTATCGATTAGTTCTGAAGTATAACACACGCCCACCTTTTCCAGTTCACTTCAATTGATTATCATGTGGGAGGGTGCATTCAGTCATCCAGAATTATGTCAAGTTTTGATGTATGGGTCTTTTGGTACGGACGTCGAGGTAATTATTGTTTCCTTTGGCAAATGTGTTCACTACATTGTCATTCAATTATCTGCCATTTTGCCATCGCTAAACATCAGATTCGAAAATTAACCCTTTCCATATGAAGCACTAATGTGGCCTACATGGAAACTTCCTATGACCTATCTTTTGTCACAGAAAGGACAACACATAGCTCAACAATTAGACATAACCAGTGATGTCAAAGTCCTCCTTAATAGACTGCATATTTTAACCTTGGGATAACCAGTGCAAAGACGTGCACATCTGAGCTTTATGCCCACCAAGACGTGCCATTTTTCAAAGATTGTAGGACTACCTGCCCATGTGGTAAACGGCGGTGGGGAGGAACGCCATTCTCCTCCCGCCACACCTCCGTGGAGTCAAGGCCCTTTTCTTTTTCTTCGTTGTTTTTTCTTTTTCTTTTTTTTTCTATTCTGTTCTATTTTATTATTATTATTATTATTACTATTATTATTATTATTGTTTATTTATTTTGTAAAATTATAATTATTATTACTATTTCTTCTGTTCTCAATATTATTTTTTTATTATCATTGTTATTGTTCTGTATGTAAATCCCCAAGCTCTGAACTAGGGAAAGGTGGACCTACCACAAAAAAACAGTAGGGAAGGAAATGACTCGACCTAATAATCAGCCGAGATGGTTCCCTTTCGGGGGCTGAAAGGCTTTGTAAGAAAGGTAAAAAAAAACTTTTTTTTTCAAAGAAAAGATTGTTTTTTTGTTTTGTTAGTGAACACACAAGTCTTGCAATGTACGCCTACCTTCAGCTTCACCCATCCCGTAGTCTGACAGATCACGACGACGCCACAGTTGATCTGACACCTAGCTCTCTCCATTCTTCTCGTCTCTATGTCATCTTCCTGGCGTCATCCAGCTTAATGGTCGTCCATTCCTGGGTCGTTGTCCTCCTTTTTTTTTTGGGTCTGCATTTCCTCCTTGTACTTGTTAGTTGCAGTACTTGTTAGTTGCAGTACTTGTTAGTTGCAGTATCTTTAGTTGCAGTACTTGTTAGTTGCAGTACTTGTTAGTTTGCAGCACTTGTTAGTTGCAGCACTTGTTAGTTTGCAGCACTTGTTAGTTGCAGCACTTGTTAGTTGCAGCACTTGTTAGTTTGCAGTACTTGTTAGTTGCAGCACGTGTTAGTTGCAGTACTTGTTAGTTGCAGTACCTGTTAGTTGCAGTACTTGTTAGTTGCACTACTTGTTAGTTGCACTACTTGTTAGTTGCAGTACTTGTTAGTTGCAGAACTTGTTAGTTGCATCGCGTGTTAGTTGCAGTACTTGTTAGTTGCAGTACTTGTTAGTTGCAGTAATGTCTGGGCAAGCCTTGAAGATCTTTGTCCGTATCATTTCAGCGTGCATAGTTTTAATGCGGTCAGCAGATCTTCGTCATGTCCGACGGCTTGCCAAATTCTGTTTCGCACCTCCTCTTTGGAGTTGAGGTCTCTGCAGATGATACCGAGGAACCTTCTCTGACGCATTTCATCTCCATGGCTATTCTTCTCTCTAGGTTTGCTATTAATGTCCACGTCTTACAATCATGTAAGAATATGGAGATGGCCAGAGAGCACATCAATCTGATCTTTTAAGCCGAGGGCCATGTCCTAGTCATTCCAGATGATCGGAAGCTGACTACATGCTATTGTGGTCTGGGCAGGACCCAGGGAGAAGAATATTCACTAAATATCTTTCACTGCATATTATAGATCTTCTCTTCCCCATAACCAAGTAACCCTCTACGGGAGGAACGAATAAAAAGATTTTATTGGCCACTTGATTTCACTAGAGCCACCTTTTTCAAGATGGTTAGCATTAGGTCAATATTTTTCAGATTCCTCTTATGAAAGTATTCGTGTAACAGAGAAGAAAGTGGAATGTTTATGGAAATTCTAGAATGTTTAGTTTCTTCTCAACGTAAGTTTGTTCAGGAAGGAGAGCAACTTTGATGATGTTTTCCATGCCATTAGTGTAATCTACTAAAATTTCCCTCACGGCTTCTTCTTACTCTTTCTCTCCTACTAAAATTTCCCCTTGGTATCGTTCTCTTTTTCAAACAACATCTGTACTCATATTAGGATATCCCACTTAAGAACAAATCCTTTATTTATATCAAAATATTCCACTTAAGAACAAAATCTGTACTCATATCAGAATATCCCATTTAAGATTTAAGAGCAAAAGCTTTCATCTGTTTGGAATGGATAAAACTTCCAGTTATGCAAATTTTGAATTTGATTAGAACCATTCTTACCTTCCAATGCTGACGGACATGTATGTGCAGTTACCAAAACCTGCGTATATTGTATTTTTAAAAATGACGGCAGACATATACGAAGATAGAATATGCCATTTGATTTTGACCGAATATGATTTCATGTTTTCTCTTGCTTTCCTTCTTTTACTTTCTATCTTTCTTCTCTCTTTCATCTCCCCCGCCTTTTCTCTCTCTCTCTCTCTCTCTCTCTCTCTTTCTCCTAATCTTTTGATCTGTATATTTATCTGCCTATTTTGTTCTTTTATCCTTTACCCGTCTCAGGTTGTCTGTCTATCTCTTTCTCTATCTGTAGTTTCTTCTCTCCCTCAGTTTGTTTCTCTTTTCGTGCCAATCTTTGTCTCTCAGTTTTTCACTGTCCACCGCTACACTGACTGTCCCTCCAGGTCTATCCACATAAAAATTTTATCTGCCTTCCACTTTACCAACCTCACATTACTGCAATAAGAACGTTAACCTACAATCTGCAAATTCTCTCTATGAACTCCAACAGCCCTCCAGCCCACCCAAAACTTTGAGATCCAACTTCACAGCGAGGCGGGGTCACCTTACACGCTCTAAGATATCTGGATCTCATCTACCTCAGCATCATCAAGAGACACAGGTCACGCTGTAGCTCAGCCATGCGGATACACTTAAGGAGGACCCGGAGTGCAATGTACTCATGTACTCACACATAATCTCACGTGCATGCATGTGCGGTCCTCGCCAAGGTGGGCTCACCGATTTGGGTAGGGAAGATCGGTTGGATATCATTCTTGATAAGAAAAGTGTGTATACAGAGGTGAGAGGGAGGAAGTGTAATTTTATATGTGAAAGTCGCCCATTTCAAAATATTTTTTACATTTTTTTCTTTTCATTAAAAGCATCTCTTATCCACATCAAAGAAAATGAGCTCACTGGGTTTATTTCAACGACAAAAACTCGCTGTCAGTTATCAGTAGAAGTACAACTTTGAGGGAGGTTAGTTTGTCATGGCATGATAACATCTATCTGAACTTTTTCATTTAAATTTTTATTTCATAATGTTTTGAGTTGTTTTGCTTGTTTTTTTTTTTGGTTTTTTTTTGGTTTTTTTTTCACATAAACTTCAAACTATCTATTTCCTTTGCTAAGTTCCTGCCTATCTATAACTTGCATCAGATATACGAGCTAAAGAATAACATAAGATTCTCAGCCTGTTTTGGTTCTTTGCTTGGACAACATGAAAGAGTAAATAGAAGTTAAATAAAGAGAAAAAAAAAATAAACATGGAGTTTATGTCAATAGAGAAAGGGTTACGGTTACAGTATCGTTTCACCTTTCAACCTCCCACGGGTGGTTATCTCAAGGGAGAGTCAAGTATTCACTATCAAATTTATTGTTCCGGTTTTTTGACACAGCGATGAAAACAATGTTTGTTTGTTTATCTAATGAATCACGAATTCACCATCAACATTTTAATCATTTACATCATCGGCAACATATCATCACATTTGTCATATACTTCTGTAACCTTTCAGATCAGTTGGACACTTTGAAAGTGTTAACAAAAGTTCGATGAGCGACAGTGACTCGCACACATGCCAGCAAAGTGAACGCTCTCACTCACGCCATTCTCTCGTTGGTACAGCATAGACATACTATTTATAGATACATGCTCCCAGACACTTATTAGGGAAGAACAATCACTGCAATGGCCCTGCATTCCGGAAAAACACCTCTCGAGCTCAGTTTTTGGTTGCTCTATCTCCACCTTTGGGCTATTTTGAGATATATGTCATTATGAAAGAGGGATAGTAAATCTACCATATAATGTAATTATTTCACCGATCACTTGCCCAAACAGGTAGATTTTCAAAATCATTTTGTCCTATCTCCTATGTGCAAAAACAGTTTTGTTAAACATAAAACATCAATTTTCTCAAAGTACGAAAAATGGAGATAGAGCGACAGAGATCTGAGCTGACGACCTATAGACATACCTTATACATGTTTCGGTAAAGAAACACTTGTCTTTTTCTTCACACCTTTGCTAAGTTCCCCCTCCTCATCATCTCTCCATGCAACCACTCTTGGATTATCATTCTGTCCTACAACAGCAGTGCATACTCTGAAGTACATAGTTATCGATTTTGGAACGATCAAAGCACTTGAATATTGTGCATCTCAGGCACGGATGTAATCTGCATCCCAGAGTGATTCTCAAAATATTATGATTAGGCAAGCTCTTTGTGGACCGCGCTGAGAAGGATCTCCATAAAGTATGCATGTAGGTTATAGTTTGTCAGGTCTTTAAAGGTGGATAGAAGATTTAAAATAGCTTTACTTAAGAGAAATGTATTCTGCGTTGTTTGATGTAGACCACAGTATACATCAATGGGATATGTGAGTTTCTGCATTTGTTTGCTATTTCAATAATAAAAATTATTATTGTCCTTTTTGATGCCCAAAACGTTTAAGCTGATCAAATTTGAGACACCACATAATTAAATCGGGAGCTCGTCAAATCGAGGTGATCAGAAATAAAGCAATTTTATTGATAGTCATTGGTTTTCCAAAACCATCTTTTATTTTATTTATTTTTCTAGTGCAATACAAATAAAATAAAATGCATTATATATGAACACATGGGTAATATGTTACATGAATTGATTAAAACGTCAGTAGTTATCAATGAAATCGCTGTATCTGTGCTCACTTCGATTTGACGAGGGCCTGGTTTCATCGTGTGGCGTTTCAATAATTTTTTTTTACAGATTATGTTATATTGACGCTACATAAATTCAGTATAATCATTGTTAATGTCATAGGTCATTAAATAGGTGTTTAATATGGTATTTCGGAGAACACAATAATTTCAGTAACTCCGTCCTTTACTGATGACCATTTGACAGCATAGTCTTCAATATCTTCCTGGAATTCGAAAATCAGGCCTCAATACCATAAAATCGGTTCTCATGTTGATATTACCTTTTTTTCTCCACTTTGTCTTTTTTCACAAGATTACACAGTATTTTCTCATTCAATTCGACGAGAGTGCAATTTCAAGATAAAGTACAGTCTTGTGATAGATGAACGCTACTCAGTTCTTGAATTTTATGTATATGTGTGAGATTGGTACGTCTTCGCTGGTGCAAATTCTTTAAGCTGAGAAGCTGAGATAAATATCTTGCAATAAAATTCGCTAGCGACCCAGGGCCAAACTTGGCGTATCTGTGGTGTACTTCGGTGAACCCCTGTGGATGTTGGGCTGGCCGGAGAATCAGAGATTCACCCCTTGAATCAGTCTCATATAATTATCATCTCCATCACCGTTACTGTCATCCTTATCATCATTTTTACAAAAAAAAATGTCTTAAAATTAAGACGACTTTCCACCGGCAACTAATCAAGTACATGAAAAAAGTTGAAAAACAATAATGAGAACTTGATATTGTGTTAATAAAGTTAACTAATATTGCTAGCCAAATTTTCGAGCCCACCATCATCATCATCGTCATATTTTTACAGGAATGTTCTGAAAGAAACGAAAAAAAAAAAAAAAGACTGCAAACCAGTTAATGATATTCTTTTTTTTTCAATAAAGTTATAAAATTATTTACAAAAGAATGAAAACAATTCGTAAAAGTGGCAACTAATTTAATCTGTCAAACGTAAATAAACAACGAAATGTACTGATACACAAGTGAACAAATGTACAAGTGAAGAGGGAGAGAATATCGGAAGCGCCAAACGTTTAGACCGGCTTGGCTCTTTTTTCAAGATTAACTAATCACCATCATCATGCATCATTACCACCTCAGCTTTAAGAGTGCCTTTGTCAAGTCCTGAGATTCCATTGTCAACCCTTGGAGTTCAACCGACAGAGTTTGAGGTTCCTTAGGAGTTCCACTTGATGAGGAGACAGTTCTTAGTAAGAAACACTGTTATTCGACATATAATAGAGGATGGTTTTGACCAGTTATTTTATTATTTCTCTTTGCCACACACAAGAGGTGTAGAAACAAGCAGTGCAATGAAGTAAAAGAATCACTTTTGTACTCTTTGCTTGAAATATAAGGCCTGAACAATTCCCAAAAATTCATTGTGCAATAATCTCTCATTTATCTGTCGTCGAGTTATTCGTCGTGCGATCTTATTCGGCGTCACCAATCCTTTCGGAGCGTGATGCATTATTCGTCTTTCCCCCGGATAAGTCTGTTTGTATTCGACGCGGCTGACGCAGCAGACAGCTAGGAGAAGAATACAGTATGCATAATTATAACTATACAGCGCAATACAGTACTGTATACTTATATACAGTACAATGTACAGTACTGTACTGCACTGTAGAACTGTAATATTGTTAATTTTACTATTGTCAATTACTGTATTATTGTTATTATTATTATTATTATTACTATAGTATTAAGTATTATTATTGTATTAGGGTTATCTATGTACAGTAGGGGGGCACTGTTGAATTATCCATCTTTCGACGTTATCCGTCAAGGTCTTGGCTGCTAAGCGCCGGATGAATGAGAGGTTACTGTATAAGGAACAAGCTTTTTCTTATTGGTATAATTTTATCAGATTTTTTTTGGTGATCAATCTTTCGAATGACAAGAACTAAAGTGATCGTTATTTTTGCTCTTTACACAGTATTCTCAACAGCTCTTGTGTCTGGCAAAGGGACGAGACAGGCCTGATTTAACGAGCTCTCTTTAGCAACAGCGGGCTTCTGTTTCGGAAGGCATAAAACAGTGGTGTATAATTTATTATTAAGTCACACGTTTGGCATTTATAGTGTTTATGAAAAACTAAACTGCTGTGGCATTTAGAGCGGAAACAAATACAGTGGTTAAAATAAGCAACCCAGGTAGCCATTGTTGCTTGAATGAAAAAGGCAGTCGCGATGAGTTGGACGGAACGAACGCAGGGGAGGATTGTTTTCACAAACTTTCTAGCCTGGAGGTTTTACAGAAATGGGAACGTCATGTTTAAGAAAAGATTTTAAAAAAATAAGATAAGATAAAACTTTATTTTATTTGAGATACATTGCCTTCAAAGATGATGCAATCCACAGTGACCCTTTTATTCTAATTATCCCCTTCTTTCTATCTTCTTTTTTTTTGTCTTCTGTTTTTCTTCTAAGAAGAGAGCACTAGGTTCTTTAAAGATAAAACTGCGTTTATATGGGATAAAATCAATCGTGACTTTTACTCCTTTCAACCCCCCCCCTTTTTTTTTTTTTTTTAGTTTTCTCTTAAGCCCATTTTTCTGTTCTTTTAAGAAGGCTGTCACACTTTTATAATGTATCCCCCAAAAGCCAAGATATCACCTGTCGCTGTGAGATTCCAGATATTCCATCGAGATGATTGTCAGTCACAACTACAAGCTAAATTATGTGTTTGTTTGAGTTATCTTACATTATTAGAGTAAGAGAATATACCTTTGATCATGTTTATATTCCATGTTATGAGTATGTATGTATATATGTATGTATGTATGTATGTATGTATGTATGTATGTATGTATGTATGTATGTATGTATGTAT
>JBCEWB010173420.1:0-10160 GCA_039654565.1 Peronia peronii
ATACATACATACATACATACATACATACATACATACATACATACATACATACATACATACATACATACATATACAGATAGACTGACAGATAGATAGATAGGCAGACTGACAGACAGACAGACAAAAAACTGAAATCATCGTCATAACTTTTATAAGCCTCAATCCCTGACTTAACTGCGCATCTAGCATCCCCTGGACAGGGCCCGGAGGATGGAGCTCGGTACAGACAGACCAGCTTTAGAACCTCTCCTGTAATAAGACCTAGACATCTCATTTCTCATTCAGTTTTTCTGTCTCCAACCACATAACACCCTAGACAGACTCCTGTCGATATCACCCATGTATTCCATTTCCACAAATCGTGGCTATTTGCTCATCTGTCTGAAACCTTTCTCCTATTTTGTCTTCTTACTTCCAACATCATAGATTTTTTTTATGTCTCCCAATTATAGATTTTCCTTCAGGCACCCGTGATTTGTTTATTTTTTTTTTTTTCTTAATGCTTTACTGGATTCTGAATTATGTGTTCCTGCTATCGATTATTGATTTTTCCTTCCCGTAGACGAATTTCTTTTTCGATAGCGACATGCATGTTTCACCTTGTTAGGATATTCCAACATAGATAGAAACTGAAGTCAATATTTGCAAACCAAGGATTTGAAATAGTTTGAAAATGACTTTTTTTGTGTGTGTGCTGTTCTGAAATAAATCAGTTTACGTTTTCATATAAGTGGCTACAGATTTAATACCTCACTTCTTTAGTCTATGCAACTAAAGCACTGTTCTGTTTTGAATTTGGATTATGTTATAGAGTTTGCTGTTTGTTAAATCCGCAGTTGATCTAAATTGCCATAGATATCCATTTGTTTTCTTTTTCTTCATCTTGCAGCTAAAATGATGTTATTTCCAGCCTCTAGTCAAAATGAGTTTGTTATTTTTCGCTTCTTCTGTTATTTTCCAAAAGAATGTTTTGTTTTCCATCATATATATCTATATATATACATATGTCTCTTCTTACGTAATCATTAACACCACCCAGTACTATTACCATTTGGAGAGTATCGAGCCATTGGCTATGAGTCTGTCATTCATACAGACGAGTTTTCATCATAAATTTCCTACTCACTGTAACAGAGTCAAGCCAAGAAGTGAGGGAAAACGTCTTAGATCGATGGAATTTCCCAAATGGTTGGTGAACTCAATTACTCGAACACATTCCTAATTGGGGATTTCTCCGATTTTTGCTTTGATCGCTCCCTTCACCAATCGCTTGAGGGCTGCTCTCGTACACATTATCCTTGAGATACCCCCCCCCCCTCCCCACAGTTAAAAATCTGGCGGGTTCAAGTCAGGTGAATGCGGTGCTCACTCAACGTCACATTCCTGGCTGATCAATGTTTCCTGAACTCGCTCTCTCAGCCAGGCTGGGGGGACTTTCATGCAAAGCAACCAAAATAGCTGAAACTTTGGAGAAATGAATGTATACAGAATTAAGTTTAAGTTAATCAAACTTCGAAAAATTTGCTATACCTTTGGGGGAGTGAAGAAAATTTTTAAGGGTTTTTTTTTTTTTTTTTGGGGGGGGGGGGGGTCATCCTGTATCTTGGCGAAACCAGGTACAGAGATGTGTAACCCAGGGAGACTGAAGGATCTTGTTTTCGAATGTGCATGTGACTTATCTGCTTAAGACAGATCTTATCGTCAATGAATGAGTATTCGTCCACCTACATTCTTCGTTAGCCTTTCAATCTCCGGCGGTGGGGGTAGGGGTGGGGGTAGGAGTGGGGGTGGGAGGGGGGTGTTATCTCGGCTTGGTCCACCTGGAACTAACAGGCTGGCTTCTTAAGTAAAGGCATACTCCAGTACGGGCTAACAAGCATTACTTCTCCCTCAAAGAAAGCTGGTGCTTGAGGCCAGAACCGTTCAATTTGGGCTAGTGTTAGCACATTTCTGAAGGGCTGGGCAATTAGAGTGATTGCTCGTTTCTATAAAATGTCTCGGAAATCTTCGCACCATTGTGAAGTTAGCAACAGTGTGGAAAAGGTGTGGGTTGTGGATGAAGATTAGCCAATTCGTTAAAAGCTACGTGAGCCGATTCAGGTCTTAAAATTGAATATCTTCAATATTGGCAACTGTTAAAAATTGTTTGCAATGAACTTGTTTATGTTTTTAATCTGACAAGTTCAGCAAATTAAAAAAAGAACGGAAGAAGGAAAAAGAAGAAAGAAAGAAAGAAAGAAAAAGGGTGTCATACTGTTGAGAAAACAAGATTTTGAAAATAACAGTAATTAAACAAAAAACAAAAAAAAAAAAAAACTCGTTTCAATACTGAAAAGCTCTTTATGACCAGTATCATATTTCACTGTCAGAGTTGCAGCGCAGAGCTTCAGTTAGATATGAGTGCTGTGTTTGCTAGAGCACCATCGTGACAAACCATTGCTGGAGTGAGCAGATCAGACAAAGGAGATTCCACTCACACAGATCGCTGTCTTTGGCCAGAATCTTTTCAGCTGTGGACATCAAGCAAAATAATTTTCAGTTTTTTTTTTCTAAGCCATTCTCCTTCCATTTATTGTTATTTTGTTTCAAAACAAATTTCTTACACCAACTACCCTACCCTCTGTCCCTGAATATTTTGCCTAACACCAAAAGATAAGTAATACTTGTATTTATGTTTCGTGTTAGGATATAACAGTGTATCATCACGATTTCGACGTTATTGCTCTTAGCACGGTAAGGCGCTCACGAGTTAAAAAACAGTCGTCAAAAGATGTGTAGAGCATAATACTGTATGCTGGGCGATGAAGTTAAGCATAACTTTTTTTTTAACTCCTACGGCAAGGGGCCTCTCGAAGCACAAAGGCAGGTTTGGACTAAGAAGTAGATTGTGCAAGCCTATGATTTAGTTATGTACCGTGTGAACGTGCTGGGGCAGTTCGGACTTCAAATGTCAATCCAGTTTAGTTGCATTTTGTAAGAAGCGATATTCAGAAGCATCAAAAGTGCATTTCACATTTCTTAAACTCTGAATGCCAAGCACAACCTGACAATGCAAAGCTGAGATGTCGCCGTCCCCAGAATTAAATTGTCCTATGTACAATATAAAATTGTTATAATTAGGAGAACTTAATTCTGGGGCAACAATGTGTCAAGTATAACCTTAGCCTATAGCGTATGGATGTTGTGCTATAAGTACTTACCACTTACTTTCCAGACCTCGAGTTCAAGATGGAGCCAAGCAATAGAAGGTAAGCATTGGTGTAGGTTGTGCAATTCCAGTTTGACTCTCTGCATGCTAGGGCAGTCATCCTTTATCGTAACATCCTTTTCGATTATGCTTGTGTGGACTTCAGAAAAGCCGCGGCGTGCTCTTTTCCGGGTTTCTTTTTATTTTTAACTGGCCTCTTTTTCTCTTACATTTAAATAGGTCTGCATGCCATCTTTCATATCTGGAAAAAAAAAACAACAATAAAGAAATCCCAAGTCTTCCCACAACTCTTCAAGCCTTCCCGACGCACTGTGATTAAATGATCAGAAGATAAGGATTCTAGCATGTTGACATGTGTGTGGTTTCGATGTGTATGGATTTCATGGCCAAATAATATCTCCCTTTCTTTGATCTACCCAAGTTGAGACATAAAACCTGTATGTCACTGATAAAGCAGCTGCGGCAAAAGGCCATTAACGTAATGGCAGGCCAATAAATAAACAGAATACATACAAACAAAATTCTATGGCATGCCGACCTGTTCATTTTCCTTTTTTTTTTTTTTTTTTGTAACCAGAAGACATCATAGATATCTCACCATTCAGGCACATCTTTTTCAGTTTTATGATGGACCAGAGCAGTGTATTCTTTATAACCTTTAGAGACCCTGCATCATCCCTGGTATGATAGAGCTTTCAAGTTTATATCGATAATAATTTCAGGAAGTGCATGTTCTTTTTATCACTGTTAGGGATTCTGTGACAAATGTGATTGGGATATCATGCGACAGACAGCGGTCAAGGATCTGCATAACTCTCGGTCTCGGTTGACAGTAATGTGATGACAATTTGATCAATGGATTCTTTGACGTCGTTAAGCCAGGCCTTGCAAGCAATCTGCCTCTCCACTTGTCCTTATAACGCCACCAAATTATATAGAGCTCTTGCTATCATCCTCTGTCCTGTTATATGGGATACACTGTAAGGACATCTGATGGTTCAAGCAGCATGATAGAAACTTTGATTACCTCATCATATTATGTGGAAATACAAACGGTATTAAGTCATCAGATTCACAGTTTTGAAACAACTAGAGTTTTTGATTATATCTTCTGTGCCTTTTTGACATTGATGAAACTAGACTTTGGATATAATTATATCCGAATTTTCGGAGGGTGTTTGTTTGTTTGTTTTTTGTTTGTTTGTTTGTTTGTTTTTCGTTTTTACAAGACAAAAAAGGAATAGATAGACACACAGGTAGACTGAAATATGGCATGAAGCATACATAACATATAAGAGAAACATATCCGGATAAGTATGTCAGTCCTGAGGCCGCTGAAACGGACAGAAAACCAGAGAAAGAGACAGAAAGAGAGAGAGAGAAAGAGAGAGAGAGAGATAAAAGGAAAAAAATCAAGTTAATGCCATCTGCATTCCATTCCTCCTATCATGTCAGCACACAGCTCTTTCCACCTGGAAACTTTTAATGAGAAGGAATTGTTTTCTATTTGAGAGGTCTGGAAGGGAGAGCCTGGGAGAGGACAAAGTAGATTGGCAGTTGGTGTGGAAAGAGAAATGAAAGCCATAAACTCCACTTTGTACAAATTACAGAAAATTCACGATCAAAGCATAATCATTTTCACTTGACTATAAAAATATTTTACGACTCAGTAATATTCTGCACACGTTTGAATAGAAATATACCTGAAAGTTTAAAGAAAAATAATTATAAATGAGAAAACATGTAATATTTAACACGTATTTTTTTTTATACTAAATTAAACATTCACAGTTCAACGGATAATTGCATGAAAGATTTGCTCTTTGATGAAGGGGACGCAAAGATAGACAAGCGTTGCACAAAAATTTTAATTAAAAAAAAAAAACAAAAATACTTTCAATTATTCTTCTAACTGTGATTTTAAATTCTTCTGAGTAGCTAGCATTTAAACAGTAAATATGACGTGAACGTGGAGAAAATATGCTGCACCGGATGGCTTCGTAAAGCCAAGGCAAAACTGTAGGTTTTGACTAAAAACTCTAGGATGAACTAATTCAGTGTCCGGTAGCTAATTTGAAGCATTAATACTCAAGCACAGTGTCTCAAATTAGTATCATTATAGAGTTCTCTCAATGTGTGGCAAGCTTGTCTGCCAAAGCTGTGATAACTTACAGGACATGTTTTATCAACTTTTGGAAAGATCTGCATTAATATGTAATATCATCATCATCATCATCTTAATCCTGAACTCTTAGTAGCGAACGGGTGGTATACAAATGATCTCCAAACTCTTTTCCACACTGTCGTGACCGTTTTGCATCAAGAACAGCTTTGCTTTTTTTTTTTATCTCATATATGACCTCCAGTCTCTAAGTATTTGTCTCTTTGCTTCTCGAACCTATGACTCTTTGAGAGTTCTATACTGGACGTCTTGTAACAATGGAAATATGGAACATATACAGATGTGACCAATCTATCGTCATTTGTCCTCATTCAGTTTCCATCAGTTTGCGAGGTAACATTTTTTTTGTCCTTCTCGGCTCAGAATTGGACACAAGTAACAACTGCTCATTCTTATTATTATTTTTATCATTATTATTATTATTATTATTTATTTTAATAATATTTCTATAGCGATGGCATGTTGATACGAACATTTTATTGTGTCAGCCTGATTGCAACCGTTGAAGGTTACTGACTTTCGGATCATCCAGGGTTTGTCTAATATGTCCAGAAAATCTCCCACTGATCTCTGCGTTGTCATCTGTGGATGGACCCGGACATAAGTTAGGTCGTGATTTAACATCCTTGGAGCAAAGTAAGGAGTTTGTCTGTTAAACGTACAAAATATAACGTCGGTGCAATGTATTGGGGAAAAGTTTGTTTTTTTTTAATGACGGGTTATGTACAGAGTTGTTGTTAGATCAGATTTGGAAAAAACTGTTCTGGTATAGAAACGTTTGAAAATATCATGAAAGTTCTTCCAAAGTGTGAGACTGGACATAAGTTCGGAGGAACCGTTTTCATGATTTATTATTATCATTATGTATCATTATTATAATTAATTTGCCAGTAGTTGATGCTTATGTGTCATTATGGCTTTGCCTTCAAGCTTAATGTTTCAGGATGGACGGACATCAGAGAAGAAGCTTTTATTCATTAAACTAATGAACAAAAATTGATAGTGGAACGGTGTGTGTGGGCTTTAATCTTCTGGAAATCTTTAACACTAGAAATTGCAAGTACACGGTCTATCAGAAGCTTAAGTATTATGCTAGACTGCAAACCGCTCAGGGGTAGTAGTATGTTATGTTCTTATGCCTTTAGCAGATGGTTATCTCGAGCTAATAAGATAAAGGGATAAGCGTTACATAAATGATCTCTGTTGTTACTATTATTATATTATTATTATATTCTGAATCTGAACTGCTCCCGAAATAACAACATAAAATACTAATATAGTGAAAAATAGTTGGCTTATAATTTTTGTCTTTAGATCTAAACTGTCATGTCATTAATTTCTGGAACATGAACAAACACCGTTATAGAAACTCCTCTCTCTCTCTCTCTCTCTCTATCTCTCTCTCACACACACACACTCCCCTCTCTCTCTCTCTCTCTCTCTCTCTCTCTCTCTCTCTCTCTCTCTCTCTCTCTCTCTCATTCTTCTCTGTTTTCGGGCCTAGACTGTTTGAGCGACTGTGATATCAATATGCTTGTTAATGCTTATCGAGCATTTTACAGTCATGGGTACTAAGAAAATGAAAGACGGATGAGGCAAATGGATAAAAAAATGATAGTGTGAACGCCTTTGTAATGTAGCAACATCCGAATTCCCTTTTTTCAAGTTATAGCTTACAGATGAACTTTTGCTGATTTCTGTTTTGACAGCTACATAACTATGGGACAAGTCGTTTCAGTCGCCATTATACAAACTCTAATACTCCAGCAATAATTTTTAGTGACACTTATAGGGTTAATAATGACAGGAGGACATTTCCTTATTGGTCATGTGATAATATTAAGCCCCTCCCCCGCCCCCGCCCCGCCTCTTCTTCTCTGAATGAATTAGTTGATTAGCCATGGCATGCCAATCAATATAGTCGTCCTTAGATATGTTGTCTCTTTTTTTTCTCATTAAACGATGTAGGTCGAGATCTCAAGGAGACTGGAAACCAGTACATTAACCATTACGAGTCCGCACATCTCTAAGACAAAGAGGTTAGTGCGTTTACTGATGGCAGTTACCCAGTGGTGTCAATGGTGGATCTCATTGAACACTGACCGATTACACTTGAATTGTACTACTGTTTTATGTACATGTAAATACAAATTATAATTCATCTTCATCCTCTTCTGGGCCAGAATGTAATTTCCTTTTAATATGACCAAAAAGTAACTAATTAACTAAGTAACTAACTAACTAACTAGATAAATAAATAAAGAAATACAAAATAAATAAACGGATAAGAGTAAATAATGGATAATAAATAAATAAACAAATGAATAAATAAATTAATGATTAGATGAATATATAAATAAATAAACAAATAAATAAATGAATAAATAAATAAACAAGAAAAAAGTACACAAGTACATAAATCAATAAAAAAAATGAATCTCATGAACCACTCCTTTTTCATCGGCACTTATAGAGTCAAAGAATGAAACTGTAGGAAACTGAATTTGAAAACCCTTTCGCAATCTATTTCCCCATTGCCCCATCTAAGAAAATTCCTTCACACCTTTCATGGACAGGGCACTAAGTCCTGGAAATCGGAGACATCACACCAAAGCCTTGCTTAGATGTGGGCATCAATTGTCTTGATTAGAGGAGATGATAACTTTCCGGGTCAAGATGGCCCGCTGGAAACCCACAGCTGGCATGTAAAGAGGCAAAGGCATAGCGTGATTTGGTTTTGATTGGGTTGGGATTTTACTTAACGGGTCATCGGTACGTTCGTCATGACATTGAAGTGTACTTATGGGTACGTCAGTGTGCTCAAGAGAAGGGGCTGAAGTCAGAAATTTAGAACGAGAAAAGAAAAAGTTCATCAATCAGTGCTACACAAGCCAATGATGCAAATTTTTGAATTACAAAATAAGAAAGAAAAAAATAGAAAAAAAAATCTCAGGTGCGAAACGTCTGTTAGTATATGATGTGACAAAAGCAATCTGAAAACAAAAAAAAAATGGAAGCTTTGAAAGTTCTATAATTCTAATTTCACCTTGTTAGACAAGAATAATGGAACAACCATCAGATTAAAATTGCCTAAGGTAGTTGCATTTGAAAGAATGATCTCTCTGATTAAAGTGATGATTTTAGCCTTTCTGAATCCCTAGTTCTAAATCAGTTTTCCGAGCTATAGGCTTCTTTTTTCATGCACAGATATAAATAAATGTAAATCAAGATGTGTAAGATGATTATCAAGTCATTTTTAGTTTGTTTCTATGCGGGTACCGTTAGATGCTGTGGGGAGATATATGGGCTTCTGTCGGCCACAAGGTGGACAACTTGGAGGAGGGACATGTTATGAGCTCTGGGTGTGCAGCCGAGGGGTCGCTCCAACGCTGTTCTGGTCTTCTGATGTTGCACATCCTGGTGGTGTATAATTACGACTATCAAACTACGTAACAGGCAAATCAGTGGCTGTCAAAATTACACAGCAGACAGTAAAAAAATCAGCTAAGTCATTTCAGTCAGCTTTATCGAAGCTCTAATGCACCGACAATCAGTTTTACTGACATTTTGGGGTTAATAATGACATGGGAATTTTTCCTTATTGAGCATTATTGTGATAATGTTGAATGTTCCCTCCTCCCGTTTCTTTTACCCTGACT
This sequence comes from Peronia peronii, assembly GCA_039654565.1. Classification (NCBI taxonomy): domain Eukaryota; kingdom Metazoa; phylum Mollusca; class Gastropoda; order Systellommatophora; family Onchidiidae; genus Peronia; species Peronia peronii. Next base: position 9,050 of record JBCEWB010173420.1, read on the forward strand.
GAATGAGTTGATTCACGATTCACGATTCGCACGAGTCCCTTAACCCTTTCCGGGGTTGTGGGGGCGCCGTATTGCTGAACGCTGCACCAGGAATTTCCACCTCTGACGGTCATGGGAAAAGGCGTGGGTCGTGGCAAAGCTCTTCCCTGTCCACTCGTCCATTTCTTTCTCTGCCTGCCTCTTCTTCTTCCACCTGAACTGTCCCTTAGAGGATGGTCTTTGATAGGCCACTGGCTCTTGTCACATGGCCATACCAGTTAGTTGATTATCAAGGCACTAAAATCAATATGTTCCGCTTACATAATATCTTTCATTTTTTTTTAAACGACTTAGATCGAGATCATAGAGACTGAAAACAAAGGTAAACCATATATTTACTATGCCATAATTACTATGCCGTGCAGGTTCTTGATCTTTGTATGATTAGGAGCTTGTATGTGGTGAAAAAGTAACTTTCAATAATATTTTTTGTTAGTTTTTCGGGGAATGACAGGGTGAAAAAGTTTCTTAACCCTATGTTTTTTCTTTGTTTTAGAGAACTTGGTTTTGGTACAGTGTTTTAGATAATTTAATGTTTTACTCATCAAACAGCGAGAATTATAATTATATATTGGAAAAAGATTCTGTCAACATAATGTACAAGAGATTTTCTATACAAACTCATTCCTTTTCATTCTTTAATCCAAAATTGTTGATAAAAAATTATGGGTTATTCTAATTTTATGATACCAGTTTTATATTGTTTTATTATTTATTTTCTTTTATATCCTTTGGGATTGTTTTGACATAGTAGCTATACAAGATTAAATGCAAAGAAAGGACGGACGGACGGATGGTTGATGGATGGATGGACTAATAGATGGATGGATGGATGGATAGATGGATGGATGGATGGATAGATGGATGGATGGAGGGATGGATCGATGGACCAATAGATGGATGGCTGGATGGATGGATAGATGGAAGAATGGATGGCTGAATAGATGGATGGATAGATGAATGGATGGATGGATGATGTATGAATAAATAGATGAATGGATGGATGGATGGATGGATGGATGGATGGATGGATGGATGGATGGATGGATAGATGGATAGATGGATAGATGGA
>JBCEWB010173431.1:0-10160 GCA_039654565.1 Peronia peronii
GTTTCCGTTCCAGGGCGGCCATGTTTGCTTCCCGTTCCACTTTCTCAAGTATCCGTTTGAGGTCTGGCCTTCAGCATGATAGGGTCAGCCCTGTGCCTCTTGCCCACTGTGAATTACCGATTTAAAGGAGCGTGAATCCCTGGCCAAAGGAGCTCACTTCCAGCGCTCGGCTAGTTAATATCCGCATTTAGATTCATGCCTGCCGCTGTGCTGACGGTCGCATTGTCAAAGTTATGGCCAGCGCGCGTTCAGACTTTCCCCGGCCGCGCGCCGTTCTGATCGGCCATATTCTCGCTCGAGACAACAATGGCGGCCAGTCTAGCGCGCGCCTTTCGTCATTTCACGCGCCGGCCGCGAGCTGGAGATAGCTAATCAAAGGTTGCCGGTTAGTTAAAGCGATGGCTTTCACGTCTCTTATCTGGCAAAGAAATCCGACTCATTACACAGTTCCAAATTCGAAAGTTTCCTCCATCCTTCCTTCCGTCCGTCCGTCCTTCCTGCTCTGATTTATTCTTCCTCTTCTGTGTCACCCAATTTCGTCCTCTCTATTTCCCCAAAAATGAGCCTTTCTTGCATGAGAGACAAATAAATCTTGAGTAACTGCCCATTTCAGTACGTTTATAGGACATGTAGGGCATCTAGGCTGCACATTTGTATGTGCTAGTGTGTGTGTGTATGTGTGTGTGTATGTGTGTGTGTGTGCGTGTGCGTGTGACTTCTTAGTTTCACTCTTTTCATCTGTTTTCTCATTTTGTTACTTAACTCTATTGGAATCCACAATTCTTCATTGTTATTTCAGGGATCGTGTTTTAGAGATATCACTTTTATCTCTGATCCTTAAGACGACCTAATTGTGGATTGTTCACAATTTACCGTCTGAAAATAGGGAAAAACCTGAGCGTGCACTGCCCAAGAAATTGTGGTTAAAAAAAAACAAACAAACAATCAAATTTGCATCTAGCACGCCAGTTCACGCGAACACTTCGTTGTACAAAGTTATTTAGCCCGAGCATATAAAAAGTATACCTCGTACAAAGTTTTAGTAGCGGGGGGAGAGGGGGAGGAGGGCGCAGTGGCTCTGTGGTTTGGCGTCTGTTCATGGAGAAAACAACTCACGGCGGTGAGGCCGGGATCGACTCGTGGGTCCTCCATCGGGGGATGAAAGGACACGGAGATCGAAAGCTGCATTTTTTCAGTGACTCAACGGTCCTCTGGCTTCTTCTGGGTAGGGAAGCCCGACGTCTAGCCTTCTCGGATGAGGGTGAATATACTTCGGAGGTCCCGTGTGTATGTTACGCACGTTAAAGAACCCTTGACAGTTCAAAATCGATGAAAGAGTAGGCTGCATGCCGCTTAGAGATAACCTCCACCAGGAGGTTGAAAGACGTATATAGAACGTAATCTGTGCCGCTGTCCGGGTAAAATTTTCAAATTCCAAATTTCTATCCACAGAAATTCTCACAAAAAAATTAGGCAGCTACTTAAAGCCGAGATAATTCTACTATCTCAGGATTGAAAGTCTTAAGAAAATAAACAAACAAACAAACAGTTCCAGTAACACTAAAGCTACATGTCAGTATTCCTAGCATGACACAGAGATAAACCATAGCGTTTTGGCATAGACAGAAATTGTTAGCCATGAATGTGACTATATCCTTGTATAACAAAACATGACAGCACCAAAGCCATACCTTATTACCTATAGCATAGATTAACCTCACTGTTCTTGTGAAAATTTCAGTAATAATAGCTTCGCTATGAAACCATGAATTACGTGGCCGAGACTATGCCTTACTATATTGAAAGGGTTAATCTCAGAATCCTCGTTGCAATTTAATCCATCAGAAAAAATAAGAGATAATATTTAAATAGCCATTATTCACGTAGAGTGAAGGCTCTTTGTGCTTTAGAATCTGTTATTTCTCCCATAGACAGAGCAGAAATATCCTCCTTCGTTTTCAGCTCCCTGGGAAGTAAACAAAGCCAATGCTTATTAGACGCTTAAATCCTTATCAGTCTAACAATAACATTCTTTATCTGTAGTCGGGTATCCATTTTTCACCTGACTCGAATCAGTCTTTCGCAAGGACAATATGCCGGGCACCATTGGGATTCGAACCATGGAACTTCTGATTTCGAGTCGGCCGGTTTAATCACAAGGCCGCCGACGACGCAAACTACTTGCAATGCTACGGCCAAACCATAACGCCAACAATCGTTCTGCTAAAGCGATAGGTTATCATCCATGTCATAGGATAATCATTAAACTCATAATCCATGCATTATCCATAATCCATCACCAGTAATGGCTAGTCATAGCCAAAAGATGTGTTTTCCAGATTGCTGGCCTAGCAAATCTTCAGATTATTTGATCATTTGGACATATTAAATCATTCCTGCTGGCGCTGTGAGTGTCAAACACGTGACAGTTGGGTCTTGCAGGGTTAATACAGGATCTATCTGGCCATGTTCCAGGCAGGGAGTGACCTATGACCCTGACATCAGCCCAGATGGTTCCCAACGCTAGGCCAGTAATCGTTCTTTAATGCCTAACTAGGATCGGAGATCGTCTAAGCTCGGCGGACTTTCCCCCTTTTGCCCTATTCCTCAACGGCCCGGCTTCTTTTTACTCCGCCTCGAAAATCCGGACCCGGCTCACGGGTGTTGATGGCTCATTTCGAACGAACTTCTACGACCAGTAGTCTCCCGTTGGGAAATGGACTCGGTGGTTATGCCCCTTTAGTGTGTGGTCACTCGTGAAATCGTGAGCAACCGTATTACTCCCCTTGATTCTGTCATAACCTCTGCAGTCGCAGCCACCGTTTTTCTTGCCCGTTTTGTTTCGAGAGAGCCCGGGCTTTTGACTTTTTGTTTCAAGACCTCCAAGAAAACTGGGGGACATTACGCGCATGAGGGCACTACAATGAAGAAGACTGCTCACCGAATCGGCCTCGGCGCCCAAACGAGATGGGGACCCCTCGCTCTCGGGCCAAGATACGACCGTCAAGCTCGGACGGGGACAGTTGTTTACTCGTACACAAGGGACACAATTCGCTCATCATTTATTCCGCATTTGTCTCAGCTTGTCTAATAACCTTGTCCGTCACAGATAACTAGATAGCGTTCAGAGAAATAAAGCCATGTCCAGAGAACCCCAAAAAGACAAGACATGTTCAAGACCTTGTCTTTTTAGGTTCCAAAAACGTCACTTAACGACAGTCACTTCAAGTTTGAGTTGTGACCAGTTTTGTTTTTTGTTTTTTTATGCTGGTAGGAAGGGTTCCTCAGCATCGTTGTAAAAAAAGAAAGAAAGACAGCAAGTCAGATTAAAATGATCTGTAGTTCGTTAAGATTGTTCTGATTTAAGCCCGCAGAAAATCGTAAAGGTCATACAGGCATGAAAAAGGAACATTTCATCAAGACACAGCTGCTGTTTTTTGTTGTTGTTGTTGTTGTTTTGTTTTGTTTTTAAACTAACTTGTAACCCGCTTTATATGAAGTTTGTTCTAGTTAATGAAGATGATAGTGAAGGTGATGAGGTATGCAAGGATAAGAGACATTTGAGGGAACAGGAGACATCAAAAGAATGAACAAAAATTGATTGCAATACCCAGTCTATAAGTATCTTAATTATAATCAGAAGTAGTGGCATTGTCAGGCTTACCTGTGTAATATTATTGTTATTATTATTATCATTATTAGTTTTAGGAATAATAGTACTAGCACCAGTAGTTGTAATAGTTGTAGATGTTGTAGTAACCTAGTGTGCACGGTTATACTGGGAATGGCAGTACATGTAGAGATTGTAGTAGTAGTAATAACAGTAGTAGTAATAGTTGTATTTGTAGTAGTGGTAACAGTATGGCAGTAGTGGTAGAAGTAGCGGCAGTAGTAGTAGTAACAGTAGTAGTAATAGTACATGTAGTAGTAACAGTACCAGCAATAGTAGTTGTAGCACTAGCAGATGTTGTTGTAGTGATAGTAGTATACATGGCAGCAATAGTAACAGTAGTAGTAGTAGTGGTGGTAGTGGTAGTAGCAGTCCTAATTGTAGTGGTAGTCACAATCGTAGTCGTAGTACTGGTGGTCGTCACATAACTGAAGATTCGCTTCCGTACGTTTTTCTTCTCTGATCAAAGATGTCCAACAATACTAAGAACTATCTTTAATCTCACTTGCATCCAGCTGTATGAAGGAATAAAGTAATTGTGACCTAGACTAATCATATTAAAAACAAACAAACAAACAAACAAACATAAATAAAACTTTGGGAAGAAATTATTATGGTCCCCAACAACATATCGCAGTGCACCAACATTGATGATGCTCCCAGGATTTAACGCTTTAGATACGATAAAATTCTCATGATTATATCGCTGGTGGTATCGTTGAAACGGTAAATTCACAGCTATAGCTAATTATTTATGTTGTCTCCAGTAAAAATCGATGATGTCAACAACCAGTTCATGATCCACATAATACGCTTTATCACTGATGGTATGTTACGATAGTAACAAGTTAATCAAGACGGACATTAAAAACATCGATATTTTGTAGACGTGTGTGGAATTTTAAGATGGAGGTTATCAAACGATAACGGTTACGGTATTTATTTCGATTTTCAGTCTCCTGCTTACGATATATGTAAGCATTTTCAACCTGCTCCGGGGTGGTTATCTCAATAAATGACAACATCCTGAACTGTCTAATATAAATAAACAACAAATGAGCAGAACTAAATACGTTGGAATTCATGAAAATATCCAGAACGACTTTTGTTTGGTTTTTGACCCGGTGACTTGAAAGTATTACGGATGTGAATAGTCAAACCAGGATGGAGATTACATACGATATCATGGATGATATTATCGGTGGATAATAGTCAAATCACGATCGATCAGCCAATGATTATCTGCTCTATCAAGATAACGAATGTGGCTAAAGACCCCGAAAGCTGGCGCCAGCCAGTACAATAGTTAACGAACGGTCAGATAAATCTACATGGTGACCATTCACGTTGACCCCCTGGCCAGCTGGCGCGTGCTGGGGCCCACTGGTCAACGTGACCTGGGGGAGCATTCAAAACACACAAAATTGCTCAGCATGGGGGACGCCCTGGATTGTGACGTCAGTGTGACGTCATAGATATCCCACGTAAAAACCTGCAATATTATGACATGGTTTTTATACCAGCCTCGACATCAAGCCCTTATCACGAAATCTGTCCTAGTACCCCCTTTCCCTTTCTCTCCTCTGGTTTTATCTAATCCACATACTATATCACCCCGAGGCCAACGCTTAGGATAGCTTTATAACCCTCGGAACCTGCACGGCAAAAAGGGGACATCGTTTAGGCTTTCAATACGTTCTAGGAGAGATTTCAAGCAATGTCGAAGTTTGCAATAAAGAGAATTGAAACGGAAATAAATATGATATTAATTGTAGTGCAACAATTATGTGTGAATTGTCCTCGTTTTCCAGCTTAATTTTGCATATTATACTCCCCCGCGGGGGCCCGGGGTATATAAGTAGGTTCTCTGTTCCCACCTGCAGGAGGTGAAAGCCTGCCATCGGTGGAATGTCTCCCATGGAATGCCAGCCTCGACTTTCCAGGGGTGACATCTCTTCTCTCTCTCCTTGCTCCTGTCTTCTGTCCCGCTCTCGTTCCTCTCTTCTTCTTGACGTGTAAACGCATCTTACCGTATTGGTACAATATAGCCATGATCGTGCTGATGTGCCGTTAAACCTCAACACAAACAAACAAACAAGCAATCTTGCATACACCTCGGTGCGAGTACTAACATTTTGCCTGTATAACATTTTTTAAGTTGTTTCGGGATCGCAGCACAGGAACGAAAAGGAAAAAACAATCTCTGAAAATATATCAGTGCTTCTTTTCGTCCGTTTTCTAGAAGGAATATTTGTATATAAAATCAGTAGAGTTGTTTTGACGTACTTATGTTATCACATAACCCATTTGCGATCAGTTTCAATGTAGTTCTCAATGGGTTAGATAGTTAACTTCATACACCTCGTCCAAGTCTACCTGACTGCGTCATGATTTTTTCATGGGCCTATCGTAATCATGTTATTCACTCTATAACTTCTCTCCAGATACATAGCTGCGAAAGCACAGGGGACAATAATTCTGTTGTCTTTGGATTATTTATTTATTTATTTATTTATTTATTTATTCATTCATTCATTCATTTATTTATTATTCATTTATTTTTTATTTATTTATTTATTTATCTGAATAAATTAACACCATACGATAGCAACTTGTTTTAAAAAGCAGCACATAATTTAATATCATGTGAATATTTGAAGTTTCCCAAGTTGCGACCGAACTACCTCTATTACTAATATAACGACTACTACCACTGTTATGAATACGACTACGACTACAACTGCGACTACATACTACTGTTACAACTACTTCTACAACTATTGCTACATGTATTACTTCTTTTACTACTATTACAGCGACAACTAGTATTACAACTATTACAATTGCGGCTGCTTTTACTAATTATATTATCACTAATAATTACAGCCACTGCTATTAGGCCAACTACCACCATTTCTTACTACCACTAAAATAATAACGTTCCAAATTCTTTCCGATTCTTCCTACTATTGCGATTCCAGCCAATGATACCCATGCAGTTAGTATGGTTTCACGAAACGGCCATCTACCGACTGCTCACAGTAATAATTCTTCACCCTCAGATCTCTCGGCTCCTCCTCCCATCCCAGTATACCCCTTCCTCCCCCCTCCCCTCCCCCGCCCCCTCCCTCACACACAAACACATCCCAGTACTAGCCCTCTATTAACAGTGACCATTGCCCAGCCAACTAGTTAGTGTCACCAGAAAGCTGTGGTCACATCTGGTCTAGACTAGGAACTCAAACGCCAAATCAACGAATCCCAGAGTTTTGTGAATTGAAAGCGATGATGTTAGATCTAATATTTCAACATTTCAACGATAATTCTGCATTCATTTATGCTGATTCTTGGGAGAGATTGATCAAATGATGTTAAGAGTGTTTTCAAAACATCCACTATATCAAAATAAATATATATATCTACAGGCGTCCGTAAAGTTACTATACAGTTAGGCTAAAAGCAACCCTGAAATAGGCATATTAAAAACAGTTCTATGGAATAGAATTCTTGGAAGGAACTACAGCCTCTTGGGGAAATTTACCTGGACAAATTGAAGACTGCCGTTGTGCTGGCATCGAAATAATGACCAGATTTTAATAACTTGCATTTTTAACAGGATGAATCCCCACAAGTAACTGTAAATTAACTGTAGGGACACCCTGTACTTTCTTTGGGATGTTGGATTTGTCGGTTTCGTTTGCCTAGCGTGTTTGATTCACACGTCTGATACGTTGTGTAGGTGTACATCAAACAAACTCTTGTTCAATTTTTAATTTTTTTTTAAATATCTTTTAAAAAAATATTTAGAAGCAGAGTTTGTAACTTGAAACATACCAAAACACCGTCTGTTTGTCTGGTTATCTAACTAGCTTTTGAAAAAACAAATGATATTCAATCCTATCATATCTCAATCAACGTTTTAGTTCTTTTGGCTTCTGATGTCATTTGCACGACAAGAGATTAGATCTGCAATTTAACCATTCGTTCTAATTCAGGATTCTTGCACTCTAGCTAGAATGGACCCTAAAAAGACGATGTTCACCAAATAAACAGAGCTAGTAACAGTTGGAAATTTAAAAAAAAAAAAGGATAATCGCGAAATGTTAGATGGAAGAAAAATAAAATGGACATTTACCAATGTCAGGGTATTGTTAAGTATATTACAGTGTTTATTGGGCAATACATAATGGGTTAAGGTTGCTCGTGAAACTAGGACTGTGAGCTAATATAACTAATTAACAAAACTGACGAAATAACTAACGAACGAATTAACTACTTAACTTACTAACTAACTAACTAACTAACTAACTAACTAACTAACTAACTAATTAAATAAATAAATAGATAAATAAATAAATAAATAACGTACTAACTAACTAACTAAACTAACTAATAACTAACTAACTGACGAACTAACTGTCTAACTAACTAACCAACCAACTAACTAACTAACTATTGTAAACACTTTACACAGGTGACCCTGATGTATATCTGAAAGTAATAATTGAACCTTTTTTCTCTTAATTCACATCATCTGTACAGCATGCTGAATCTTTTCACAAATTATATGAATCTATTGATAAGATATAGGAAAATAAATGGGCTCCCTAAGTTTTTACTGAATGAATTGACGGACTTGTAGACCCCAGTCAATTTTGAACAACTTTTCCTGACTTGGGGAGCCAGATATATTTTGCCATATATCATGACATAGAATGCCCAAATATATATTTATCACATTTCATGATACAGAGAGCCCAATATATGTTTCTCCTCTTTTGTCAACAAACGGGACCGGTATATATTATATTGTTCTACGTTTTAGGATTTAGAGAGCCCATGTTTCAGTCAAACGTCTGATAAGTTGTGTAGGTGTACATCAAACAAACTCTTGTTCTGTGTCTTTATATATATATATATACATGAAGGCTCCAGTGGAAAAACCAGATAAGTCACATTTTTGTGAAAAATGAGTTATTGTCCCGACGTTATAAAGCACATCGTTAAGATTTGTTAAACGGAACAATAATTCGGAAAAAGTAGGTAAGTTCCGCTAAAAAGAGACTTTTTAAAGGGTATACAGTGAAAAACTATAGACTTCTAAATTTAAATTTCTGTTTTTCTCCCTTTGTAGAAAATGTGACTTATCTGGTTTTTCACTGGAGTCTTCATATATATATATATACAGTATATAATTTTTTTCAAAAGTGTATTTACATGCAGAGTTTATGATTTGAAACATATTTTTGTTTTTCTGGTTAACTAACTAGATTTTGAAAAAAAAAAAAACACACACACACATAAAAGAAATGACCATCTGCCCTATCATCTCAATCAATGTTTTAATTCTTTCTGGCTTCCGATATCATTTGTGTAACAGAGAGATTGACGCTGCACTTTAACCATTCGTTCTCATTTAGGATGCATGCACTTTAGCTAGAATGGCCCCTAAAGAAATGATGTTCACCAAATAATTAGGCTGACCTCGTAACAGCTGCAAATTAAGAGATTAATGAATATGACAAAATATTAGATTGGAGAAAAATAAGATGGGCGCTGGCATTCGTGAAGTTAAGAATACTCTACAGTGTTTATTTGGCAATCCATAATGGGCTAAGGTTGCCCTTGAAACCAGGACTATGAACTATTGTAACTAATTAACAAAACTGACGACATAACTAACTAATAACTAACTAACGAACGAACTAACTAACTAACTAACTAACTAACTAACTGACTAACTGACTAACTAACTAACTGACTGATTGGGTAATTAACCTACTAATAAACTAATTAATTAATTAATTAACTCATTCACTCACTCGCTCACCAACCAACCAGCCAACCAATCTATCAATCAATCAACCAAGCAATGAACCCACAAACCTAATAAATAAAGAGATAAAGTGGATAAACTGACAAATACATAAACATATTAATAACGAAATACATAAATGTAATACAAACAAATATATAAACAAATTAAATAAAGAAGTAAAGAAGTAAATAAAATAAGATAAAATAAAATAAAAACTCCGTTAACACGGTATATATTCAAGGGTGACTGTCTTCCGGAGATACAAATATCTGAAATTTTGTCACGGTTATAGTTTGTTACTCAGGTAAGTATGTCATTGTACTGTATAACAGCTGTCGCCCTTCACAGTGCAGACTGGACGGATTTCCCTAGGCTATTCACCTAACGGTAGATGAAAGATAGAACTGAATGTTTCACTGACTCGTAGTGGATATTACGTTACTCAGACTTATACTACACAGACAAGTCACACAGGTAATCACAGAGCGAGCTGTGTGACAAGAGCACAGACTTGATAAATAAGATAACTGCTGGTGTCCGTCAAAAGCTGGAGGCGACCCCCCAGATAACGATTCATGATAGTTGGCAGACTCTCATCTGTGTTACGGAGATGAGGGATATGAGGATATGGGATGTGAATATAAATAATGGTGAGGGCGAAAAGAACACTTG
>JBCEWB010173442.1:0-10160 GCA_039654565.1 Peronia peronii
AGTGAGTGAGTGAGTGAGTGAGTGAGTGAGTGAGTGAGTGAGTGAGTGAATGAGTGAGTGAATGAGTGAGTGAGTGAATTTACATGGAAAAGGTGGGAGAAAGAGTTAATGTGAGTGTGTGCGTGAAAGAAGGTGAAGGAGTTGATGATAAAAATGTATGGATGCTCAGGGTAAAAAACAAGAGACACAAAATGTCAGAGATTTAGGGAGAAAAAGAGACAGAATGGAAAAAAACCGCCTGTAATTTGTGATATGAAAAGAGAAGTAAAAGAAAATCGAAGTAGTAAAGTGATACGCGTGTGAAGAAATAAATGAAAAAAGAGAAATGAGAGTGAGTGTGCGCGAGTTACTAATATCAAAAGGAACTAGAGAGAGGCAAGGTGCATAACAGAATGAGGAGAGGAGATAGAACAAGATATTTATTTTAGAACAGGCTTTGTATGCAACGCATTATGTACATATGGCAAGCTAGAGTCATTTGGTAATTATTTTTTGTTTTAAAAATAGTCGTTAATGGACTCTTCTTTTTTCTCTTTCTCTCTCCACTCTCTCTCTCTCTCTCTCTCTGTCTGTCTCTCTTCTACCTCTTTCTTTCTCCCTCTCTCTGAATTTACGACCATCATCCCACTTTGAAGTTTCAGATGATGCCCGGAAGAAAGGGTGTGGAGTAAACCATCCACCTCATTCACGCCGGTTTCACATGCAGAAGTCTTTGTGTCGTTTTATTAGATTTTCATGATATGGTGTCCTTCCTTTTGTTGTAGGAGATGCTGATTTTCTACAACCAGCTTTCTTCTGTCGTTGTTGTCTGAGTCTCTTCAAGTGGAGGCCAGTGATTATCTTAATATATCACGCGGGAGAAGGATGGGAAGGGGGGGAGGGGAGGAGGGGGGAAGGGGCGCATCGTGTTGGATGATCACTATTTCATCCGAACTCTGCATGCTCTTGGAGCTTCCCCGAAATCTCTCACCACTAGTCTTGGTCGTTGTTTCAAATTGTGAGACACTGTCCTAACGTTGTGTGTGTGTGTGTGTGTGTGTGTGTGTTATGTTTTGTTTTTAAAATCAAATGCATGGAAAATTACTTGTTTCTTCTTTTTACCCTTTTATCATTGCTGTTACATCAAAAACTGCACTGTGAGGGCTTTAGCTGTATGAATTATTCATCGCAAGGTACTCCACGCTGTAATGAATCATTTTCTGTGTCACAGAAGGATTCACAAAGGGAAACAATTAAAGAAATCCCCACAATGTCCTGAAGTTTAGAATGATACCATTTGTCAAAGGATGCCTCCAATCCCCTCATCCACACAATAAGCCAATCCATCTGCAGTTTTGTTCATGCCTTCAATGCACCCTGCGTTATCTGTCTTTGCCATGTTTCTCATTATTGTTTAAATATTCCAGGTATTCCCGTTGTGTGACACGGCTTAATATTTGTTTGCGTCCGTTCCTGTTCCTTGTCTCGACCTGTTTTTCTTGGAACTCTATGATATTTTAAACCTAATAGTGTTAAAAGAAACGGCGGGAATGCCGGTCTTTCATTATTGGTGTTTCTTCATGCTGAGCAAATAGGCTTGAAAGGCAGTGTAAGAAAAGTATGTCGTTATCGAAATGTATTTTATATATGTAAAATAATTCATGCAAACTATGATGAGCGAGTTGCTGAGCAAATCAGCCCCATGACACTTATAGCATTAAACTTCCCTTAAATTAATATGACAAAATAAAAAAAAAAAGAAAACAAGAAAACCCAAATATTGCTAAGCTTTTTCGTTCATTGGCACAACGTATTACCTCAACTTCTTTTATTTCCCTTTCATTTTTCTTTTTACCCTCTTCCGTTTCTGTTGCTCAAGTTACCGTTTTGATCCAGCTCGTTTCTGTCGAGTGCGCAAGTGGGTAGGTGGGTGTGTTTAACAATTAACAAACTCTTGGTACTCATTTTGGCAAATAGAGTGAACTGGTCGACTAGCAAACTGTAATACCCTATCGTTTAATTGATGTTTCGCGTGGTGTGTTTTTTTAATATTTTGATTGCAGTTAGTACGTAAGAAAATAGAAACAGACAAACAAACAAATGAAAACAAAATAAAATTTAAAACAAAAAAAAAATCAACGGTTTTCATGGCGCAACTACTGTATCTTTGCGGATACCATCATCATTGCCAGCTACATTAGTAAAATACCACTACTGCCACCACAACAATCACTCCTATTAGTTCCTTTTGCCACTGTGAACTATCACCAGTGGTTATCACAGCTGTGTGGCCGAATACCCCAGCGTGAGAGGAAAATTAACTATGCATGTGACCAGTAATCTCTTTCGCTGGACCGAGGTAGTTACAACTGGTGGAGGTTATAAAAATAGGGAAGAGACTGGATGCGGCGGAATGATAAAAATGATAATATGATGGGAAGGTGAGGGGGGGGGAGGGGGGAGGGGGAAGAAGGCAGAAGTTATATAAATACTGGATACAAAAATATTATGGTCGTCTGTAACACTGCATTCTGGCTTATAAGTAAAAATAATACAGATTTGTTTGTTGTGTTTTGTCCTCCAAATCTTGGCCGTTAAACGTCGAGGGAGTTGATGAAATGAAGTTTTTGCTTTCTCTGATGAACAATTATTGTGACTTCGACATTCTGGCACTTCTCGACTATTTTTCCCTTAAAAATCTTTAATTAATGAGATCTTGTTTATTATTGGCTTTTTACGCCAGGTTGGTCTGTATGCCAAAATGTAAGAGTATCATGAATGTATATAACTTCGAAATCATGTGGCGATCCACACAGGAAGCTGCATGACAATGTCTACTTATATCAGTCTTTTGTTTATTTCGCTATACAATCTTTGATTAACCAAATTTATGTACGCATTTTAATATTCCTTTTATAACTCGAAAAGGCATCGCCCATACGGTATTATATTTTACATATATATATATTTTGATCTTTCTTTTTGACATGTTAACGTATATCGTGCTAGGCACAATATAGGCGTAATCTTGTTGATGTGCCGTTAAATCCCAACACAAACAGACAAACAGCACAATGATTATAGATGACAATGATGATGTGTTGTAAGAAAGAGCCAAGTAGCCTCGAAAATTTGGTGCTCCCAATATTTTCAGCAATTTTAAAGCTGTCACCGCTGGCCGCGATGGAGCCTTGCATCTTCTGGCTCGGTCGCAGCTCTAGAATTAATGTATTTAGTTACTTACCGATTCACGGTGCATATCTTGAAATTCAAGGCATTTATAAATAAAATGACAATGACATTGACAATTGTCTTGACGATGATGAGATGATGCTGATAACGATAATGATGCTGATAAAGATGGCACTGATGATGTTAATGATAATATTATAATTCATAACAATGGTAATGATGATGCTGGTGATGATGATTCTGAAAATTAGAGAACTTAGAAAAGCAACTGCTCGTTTGCATGGCTAACATGTAAAAAATTCTGCATGGCTATGTTGAAGTTCAAGGCTCCAAACTGTTGTCTGAACTATGTACAATTTGTATTTGCTATTGTGACGTCATATTAGCATCCATGCTTAAAGCCAGTCAGCGAGCCAGCTCTGGTTGTGATACACTCATCACGAGCATCTTCTGTGTGTGGCGCCCTGCTTCCTCATGGCTCAGGCTGCCTCGAGATAAGGGAGGTGATGGAGTAGAGAGGACGTTGGGTGAGGTCATAATGTTTCGAGAATCCGTATTATGTTTAAGTTGAGATGTGTAAATGTTATCATTTCTTAATGTTATTACGCTCATTGGTTACACCCCCCTTTCTTTTTTTTTCTCCTCTCTCTCTCTGGCTCTCTCTCTCTCTCTCTCTCTCTCTCTCTCTGACATTTCTCCCGCTCTCTCTCTCTTGGTTTTTTTAAAAATATTTTTCTCCTGTCTTTTTATTTCTCTCTCCGCTAACTTCTTCCCTATTTATTTCTCTCTCTTTTTTTCTACCCTCTATTACTTGTTGTTGTTGTTGTTTATTCCTCTTTCCCATCGCTTTCCTTTGTTCTTTCTTTTCTTCCTTATATCTTTTTTCCACCCCTCTGCCTTTCTTTCTCTTTCTCTCTCTCTCTCTCTCTCTCTCTCTATTCTCTGCTTCTGCTCTCTTTTGTTAAAAGTTTGTCTTTATTTTCTCTCTCTCTTTCAGCACAATCTTCATTGAATCCTCCTCTCTTCCTCGCCTCCATCACACACACATACGCACACACATCATGCACACATACACACACACACACATCGGAAGTTCCCGATCGACAAGTTATTATTCCCAAATCCTAAACAGCTCTTGTTCGTTGGCTCGAGTCATTGCGATATTAATTTAGACAAATCTGCGCATGATGAAATCTGTCGCTAATACCAAAAAATTCACTTCCCGCTCGTGTAAAACCTGTGCCGGGATAGAATGTGCAATCTTGATGGAGCTGTCACTTTAGCAATTGGATTTCTTGATGAAAATGTTGTCCTGTCGTCATTTTTTCTTTCTTCTTTTGTGCTCGGCTTCCGCCGACATTCCTGCTTTCTCCACATTATAAATCGATGGGGAGACAGAGAATTAAAATGTGGGACACGTGGGGGGGTGACAGCCAGACAGAAAACAGGCAGACAGACAGACAGATAGACAGTCAGACAGACAGACATAATTATAGACAGTCAGTCAGTCAGTCAGTCGAAGAAATCTTAATTTAAAATCTCAAATCTGATCAAAGACATCAGCCCAGCTTTACAAAGTCAACCATCTTAAGTTCCCAGAAGAAATAGAGAAAACACGTTCCAGATACTTTAAGCCGTTACATTTCTATTCTGTGATGTTAATGGAATAAGAGCATGTCAGATGCAGATTTCACTCTGTCCACCTTGCCAGTAAATCAAGTGTGTAGTTATTTCTTGGCAGCTTCCTTCTCATCATTCTATTAAGTATTATCTGTGAATTCTGCATCCCTCCTCCTCTCCTTCTCTCTCTTTCTCTCCTCTCTCTTTCTCTCCGTAATGGTGATGAAATTAAAGCATATCAGGCACAGATTGTCACTCTCTACATCTTTCACCATTCTGCCTTTTATCTGTGAGTCTTAACTTTCAATACCTTCCTCTCTCTCTCTCTCTCTCTCTGTTTCTCTTTCATTTTCTTATCCCCCTCTCTCTTTCTCTCTCTCTCTCTCTTCTGACATTTGCAGGACTGATCATTAGCGGATGGGACGCTACCAGTTCAGCCATAACAATGAACGTCTTTAATTACTTGCGATGTCCAGTGTGACTAGTAGCCTTCCCCTCCCCCCCCCCCCTCCCTCCCGCCTTTCTTTCCTCTCCCTCCCGTGAGTCAAACTTATTGCCCTGACCGGTGTGGACATAGCAAACATCTCCAGGGCAATTTACCCTCCTCCCCCCCCCTCCCCCGCCCTCTTCCTCCTCCTTCCCCAACTCCCCAACCACGGGCTGACCCACAGACTGGGACTGACCACTATCAGTAGCCAGCTGGGGCAGTCAGTCAGTCAGGGTTTAGTGAGAATGACCTATTCACCACATGGGCGTGAAGATACTAATAGTGATGGGAAGAGGTGGGAGGAGAAGGGAAGGAAGGGAAGAACAGAGACACAGAGTGAGCGGATGGGCAAAACAAAAAGAGGTATAGAATGAAGAGAAGAACAAGGACACGAAACTTGCATTGATAGAGACACGCTCGCTGGGGGTTAGAGTGTTCATGGAAGAGGGAAGCCGTGTACCAAAGATTGTCAGTGACTAAGAAGGACTCAGAGGGTGAAGGGTGGAAGGAAGAAACTGCGGAGGAAGAGAGAGAAATAGACAGCAATATCTGGCATTAAAGACAGAATGAAAGAGGGTATGCAGAGGACATGAAGAAAGTCGGGTCGGAGGACAGAATAGCTGAAAGAGGATGAAACAGGTAACAAAATTGCGTGTGTGTATGTTTGGGTGTGTATGTGTGTGTATAAGTGTGTGTCTGCTTCATGTGTATGGAACAAAGAGAGCAAGGGGAGGGGGAGAGATAGAGAGAGAGAGAAACGGGTAAACTGAGTGATTGAGTTCCATGCCAATTCCATGTGCTAGGATCATCAACATTGTTATCGTTGTTTTATGTTATTGTTGCAGTGCTCGACTTAATATATATAGATAAAGATATAGATATATATATAACATAAAGACAGGTGAAAATTTACTCTTGATAGATGTGTAGTACAAATTTACACAAAATAAAACAAATGGGTGATATATCCTGTTCGAGGATTCAGGGAGGTCTTGACGGTTATCATATCAGACGCAGATTTGGTAAATATTTGCCAACGACAGACAGTGGCTACATTCACATGCTGTACATAGAGTATATATTGTTCCAGGTCCAAGCAGAGAGACATTGTTTCCTAAGTTCAAAAGTACTTGAAAGAGGCTTGCACTGTTCATCCCTACTTTTACTTCTCAACAGGACTTTAACTAAGAACCTGACCCCTGGTCAGAGGGCTAGTTTTGGGCGTGCCTTCATCCGATGTCCATCCATCACGTAGCGGCTACTACAAGAGAATGCCCGAAATTCTTATGTCCTTTCTTTTGCCTCATTGGAAAGATATGCTCATGGAGAGAGAGAGAGAGAGAGAGACGGAGAGACAGACAGACAAACTGTAAGGCAGACAGACAGTCTGTAAAGACAGACAGACAGACAGACAGACAGCAAAGGCAAGCAAGCAAGGTAATAGCCAGACGGACTGACGGCTGATCGGACGAACTGAGTTATGAGGGGTTGGCGGGCTGTTTCGGGAGTGGTGACAGAAGTTCAAGTTAAGAGCACCCATTGATCTTTCAAATGCCCAATCTTTGATAAGTTGAACTTAAGAGATTTCGCTTTGATTTGGTTTGGTTTGTGTTGGGACTTGAACTGCACATCAGCACGTTCACTGCTATATTGCATCTAACACCGTAGAAAAGGTTTTCCCAAGCTTTGAATGCCCGACATTACAAAGTCAAAATGTAAACAGTACAATATCATATGGGCGATACTAGTTCAGCACAACTTCTCTCAAGCCATGGAATCAAGCAATAATGCTCTACTCAATGGTAAGAAGGATCTCAGCGACAATTCTGTTATCAGATAGCAAAGACCGACAGTGTCACTGGTTTGAAAGAGAAGAGAGAGAGAGAGGGGAGTATCTAAAACAGAGGCTTGACATTTATAGAGTTCACAACATCAGTTTGAGACGTTAAATCATCGAATGCATGAAACCAAAGATTTATGATCTAATTAAGAACTCTGGGTTTTGTTGTTGTTGTTGTTGTTGTTGTTGTTGTTGTTGTTGTTGTTGTTGTGGGACAGATCGGGTGGTGGAATGATAACGTTAACGACATACGTTTTCCTCAAACACCTGTCTGAGTGACAATTGCAGCTTGATCTACTCCCCTGTGGTAGTTGTCAGTCATTTCTAAAAGCTCATCTATGTGTATGATTAAATTTAATTATTATTGTGAATATGAGCACAATTTAACCATTATCGTGTTAGTATGTCATGCCATGATAGTATGCATGCCGTTGCTCTTCTTAGTGTCGAAAAATATCATGCAAAAAATGTAAAAAATACCATGCTTTTATTTTATTCTAAAAAGATGCTATAATCATTGTACAATTCGAAAATATACTGTTTATATTGAAAAAACATCTATAAAAGGCTATAATATGGTCTGGAAGTACCCTACCCACCTGAAACATTTTTAAGCTTCATTTTTTTTAAGTTATTTTTTTTCCCTGGCAAGTATGATACTATTTTCTTAAAATTGTTCTTATTATTGCACTTACAGCCTTGAAATTTGACACACTACATCTCCATTTATATCTACAAACAGCTGGCTACTTTTTATTTTGATATATCAAGAAAGTTTTTTTTAATGATTTTTAAAAGTTATGGCCATCTTCAAAATTTTCCAATAACCAACTTTGAAAAGCACTGTAATGTTAATTTATTGCTCAGTCAACTTCTGAGTTAGCCAGTATTTGATTTTATGTCTTCTTGGTACTACGCAACAAAAAAAAAATCAAATTTCAGCATTTACTTTTGAAATGGTTGAGAAAATAAAATTACATGTTAATTTTGACGTAAAATCCAGGATGGCCACCTTTCCATGGCAACCATGCATTTTCCAGAGTGTTTTCTCCATGTGAATGATCATTTCTTAACTTGTATTACATTATAATCATATTAATTGCTTCATTTAACCAGAATTTCAAAAAAGTGATTTTTTACTATCGAGCCCCCTTGAAGTGCTGTATAGATGTTCTTCATCATTCCCGGATTCCCGAAATAGCATATTTAAATAACCTTCTCCACCTCCAACACCAAGGGTCATAAGGCAGGCAGGGCACCACATGAACAGGACGATGGTGATGAGTATCACAGCCCGAGCCGACCGCTGACTGAACTATCAAACATGAATCCGAATCGTAAAGGGTTGAGAAATCAGAGGGGATCACACAGTGAGTGGTCAGCAGCTAATGCTCATAGCAAGGGCAGTTACATGCCGGTCGGCACACACCCCAAGGCCGTGAGAGACCAGTTTCACTCAGTGGTTACCATATCTTTTTCTTTCAGCACGTACTCCTTAAAACTATGTCTATAAGTTGGCAAATAATACCAGAAAAGTATCTGTGATTTGGTCAATGGGTACAAATGGATGGATGGAGAAAGTCTGGGAATGAGTAACTGTGCATGTTCATCTGTGAAAAGTTGTGAGTTGAACCGGCAGAGAAAAAAGAAAGGGGGACAGAGTGAAAGACAGAGAGGTGTTTTGTTTTATTCGTGTGTTTCTTTTTTACCGCCCTGTCAAAAATCCACCAGGGATGTGGGTTTTTTTTTTCTTGTCATCGACATTTCGTACTTGACATCACAGAGGAGCTGTTTCCTAGTTCCCATTTAAAGTTGATTTTTTTTCTTTTCTTTAAAGGGCCCTATGGCCAGGGTAATTCGTTCTCAATTTAAGAAATATGAAAGTCTAGATTTCATTTTTAGAAGTTAAAATTTATTTTCGAAAATAGAAATTCCATTGCAGTAATATAGTATTACATTTCTATCAAAATCAAACGAGACCGAAAATGAGTCAACAGCCAAACGTGCAGGGGGCCAGTTGATAAGAACTGATTGAAAACCTCCTAGTTTAATCTCTTTCCTCAGCGATCTATACTTGCCTTAGCGAGAAAAGGAAGAGGTCAAAGTCAAAGTTAGTCTCCTTAGACAGGAGGAGGTGGGGTCGAGGGGTGGAGTGGGGGAGGGGGGGAATGAGGGGAGGGGAGGCTGACGGGTAGGGGAAAAGCAGCGGGCATGCATACACGTGCAGCTGACACTCCGACGCCTTATGACAAAAGAGCGTAAGTGACCAAAAGCCATGAAGCTAGAACATAATTTTAAAGGAAAACACTAAAACTAAACAAACCATCAAATAAACAAACATGAAATTCACGCAATAATTTTCTTAGAGCCAAAAGTCCTTACCGTAAAAGGCTATACTCATTATTCATCGTAAAAAGAAAAAAAATAATCTGCTTGCACAAAGCGGATTAAATGGGCTGGGGACTAGAGATGAAGGTCGTGGTTATGCAAATAATCCAGTCAGGCCTAATTCGTCATAATTATTATGCCTTTTAGTGGTCAGTCAGCAGTACTCACCACAGTCTGTGGTACTGACCACTGCAGCTGTGGCAGCCAGCCAGGCCTAGTCTTAGGTACCTTAACAAACCACTTTTTCCCCGAAATTTTCTGTTCCGAGTAATTCAGGATTTAGTTAAAATATATGCTTTCTCTATATCAAGACACGTGAGCACAAGACAGTCTTTAAAGTATGAAGAAATACAACCAGTGGAATCTTGAACGCCCGCATTATTTTAACCTTTTGAAACCTGAACCCCTAAGCTGATCATCCTGTCAGAGCTCCTGGACGATTTAAGTTTATATTTGATACACTACTTTTGATGTAAATGTAATCGGCTCTTGTGGTTCATCTTCAAATACAAGGCTTAAAATATCATTATATTATAAGGCGATGTCGTCTATCTATCTATCTGTCTGTCTGTCTATTTGTCTGTCTGTCTGCCTATCTATCTATCTATCTATCTATCTATCTATCTATCTATCTATCTATCTATCTATCTATCT
>JBCEWB010173453.1:0-10160 GCA_039654565.1 Peronia peronii
ATCTATCTATCTATCTATCTATCTATCTATCTATCTATCTATCTATCTATCTATCTATCTATCTATCCATCTGTGTGGGTCGCCGACGAATGGTTCCTTATAAGTAGAAGACAATAATTGCTTACAATTGAAATAATGCATCAAATCAAATTCCACTCTAACCCTACAGCTGATTTTGCTATGCTCATTTCGAAAATGAGTTTAGTTTTTGGCTGTGATAAATATTTCAATATTTTTGCATATAAAATTTCATATACGCGGTGGCAAATTTCAAAGGAATCCACACCTTCTTTCACGCTCAGAATTGACGGTGATCGGTCGAAACATAATCATGTGGCAGTGCCTGGTTTCGAGAGCAGATCTCCGTCTCTTCGTCCGACTCCCCGAATTTTATCTGATTTTTTTTCCTTCACACATGACGAGCTGTCACCAAATGGATAGATCTTCCAAATTTTGTCCAATTTATCATTGAGTGTAAATGGTCCTTTGGTATGTTAATTACTTGTCTACGGATCAAGAATTTTATATGCTTTTTATGTGATCGGTCGGTGTGTTGGTTGGTTGATTAGTTGGTCAGTTGATTGTTACTAATTTTCTGACCAAAAATAGTTTATGTATTATGGTACTAAGATAACGCATGACAAGATTTAGACAATTGTCGATTTGGAGGTAAGTCACTAAGGCTTGGATATAACCGTTGCTCTTGTGCGTTTGCTGCCGAAATCAAACGAATCACTTTTAAAAACTGATCCATCTATTCGGGCACATTTATAAGTGGATCCTGACAAAATACAATTTCGTCAGATGTATTCCATTGACAGACTGAATTAACTTAATAGAGCTCTAGGTGTTAGAAATACATCTAAGCATCTTAAAAGTGTATTTTTATTCTGGTGGATGTCTGCAAATTTTACGGACTTCCTATTTTAGTTCTAACCGTACCATGCGGTGAACATACGTATGGTGATATATGAATATATTAAATACATATGTACAGATATAGAAAAAAAAGTTTTATTGAGTTATACCTGTCGGTTTGTATGTTATACTTCCACCCAGATTCCATCTGTCACCACTTGAGTAGTCAGCGTTTAAACCTCCAGTCCAGTTTTGTCCTATAAGTGATGATACGAGTATGGACCAAAATGGATCGAACTTTATGAAATTGTAAATTCGACAGAATTGTTACAGAACAGAATGAAAAACAGGAAGAAAAGAAGAAAAAAGGAAGGAAGGAAGGCTGAGCATCTAACGGCAGATTCGAAAGATATAGATAGATAGATAGACAGAGAGAGAGAGAGAGAGAGATAGAAAGACAGAGAGAGTGAGAGAATGGCGAGAGGGGAGAGAAAAAAGATGAAAGGGCTAGAGAAAAATGTCTTTTTAAGAATGAGATGGTCACAAAAGAAAGTACAGAGAGATGGCAGGAAGTGAGACAGAGAATGAGAGAGAAAATAGGGAGAGAAAGAGGGCGAGAGAACAAGAGAATAATCAGAGGGAAATGACGTTAGAATTTAATCATAGTTTATTAAGTATTCTTGTAAGGGTGAAAGACATAAGATATGTATCTTATATTATATTATGGTCGTTTGGTCGGTTGGTCAATTCGAACTAGGATCATGCATGGACAGATTCAGACAAGTTGCCGTCTCCGGTAAGGGTAGATATAACCGTTGCTCTAATACATTTGCTGTCAAAATTACACAGATCAATCTTAGACACTTATTAATAATGTTTGTATATTTATAGAAATTCAGTAGTTAGTTCGGAGATCATTAGAAACCAGTGATAATGGTCGGGTATTTTACTTGTCAGAAACTGATCAGTTTGTTCGGATATTATCAGAAACTGACGATGGTGCACGGGCGCACTGAAGAATTAGATCCTCACAAAATTAAAATTTTATTTAAAAAAAACATGGAAAGACAGAATAAATTGAAGATGTCCATGAGTTGAGTCAAAAAAGTTATCAAGGCATCTTAAAATAGATTATATAATGTACTAGTGAGTTTATGGGAATCTGTAAATTCCACCGACTTCTTGTTTAAGTATTCACCAGGCAATTGGACATAATTATGTATTTGTGTGCAGCTTCTTTTTGATTTACTGCTCAGAAAGATGTATGATATGTCTAGATGTGTATAATAGTCGTTATTTTCCACCATTACTCTCTCGCAAACAGTTTCAGTGACAAAGTATATTACGTCATGTGTAATAGATACACTGACATATAATGAAGGAGAATAAGTGCTCCATAATCGGTTGCTTTATCATAATGCTGTTATACTAAGCCACTGATGTTCCACACATTCTAAAGTGCCGACTCACTATGTTACCCATATCTGACCATTATTGATCTGTACTTACTTTTAGAGACCACACTGCGACCCTGTGAAGAAGAGCAAACACATATAGCCACTGCTCTATGAGAATGGCATACGGGAGAACATTTTTAGCACTTTTGAGAAATAGAGTTTTGAGAAACGTTTGAGAAACATAAATAATTTTATAACATATGCCATTTGATAAACCACGGCATTAGAATGCACTGAATTAATAGTACATTTCTCTGAGGCATCTTTAATTCTCTCTTTCTGTAATGACAGCTCCCATACTCAAGAATACAATGAGACATCAATTGATTATTGCCATATTAATCTGACTAGAATTCTTATCGCAGAGGAGTGATCACGTGGGAACCTGGCACTAGAGTTAAAAGAGGTTTCAATTTAGGGAAAAAATTTCTCTGAAATTAGTATTGAAAGAGTTCAAGACCACCATTATCATCACCGATAACTGTTACCACCAGTATGAATGTTTATAGCAACAGAAACGAACAAGTAAAATTGGTAACAAGAACGGCGAGGACGACAATACAATTATCGCCAACAACCGCATAAATGCGTCAGCTATAGCGTAAAAATGAAGGTTAACAGCTAAACAAACTATCATTGTGCAATACTTATTGTTTCAAACAGCCTGTTGCTTGTGCAGATCACGCGTTTAGTATACTTATAAAATGGTTTTTAATGGAAACTATCGTTTTTTACATAGTTCTGTATTCCAAAACATTAAATTGGTATTTCTAATGAGGCATGTCATAAACTTGTTCTATGTGAAGTAGAATTATAGATTCAGATACAGACGGAGATGTAGCTGGAGGGGCAGGGGAGGATGGGTAGGGGAAAGGGACAACAGAAACAATAAAAATCACACACAGACAAACAGGCCACCAGCAGACAGACATACAGAAACACGAAAAGACAGACACTGAGATGGAGAAACAGACGCACACTCTGTTTGTCTATCTCTCCATAAACACAAGATTGGTCCTGCTATAAACCACATGATCACATGCATTACCACACAAACAACAGTACTGTAAACCACATGATCACATGCATTACCACACAAACAACAGTACTGTAAACCACATGATCACATGTATTACCACATAAACAACAGTACTGTAAACCATATGATCACATGCATTACCACACAAACGACAGTACTGTAAACCATATGATCACATGCATTACCACACAAACAACAGTACTAAAAACCACATGATCACATGTATTACCACATAAACAACAGTACTGTAAACCACATGATCACATGCATTACCACACAAACAACAGCACTATAAACCACATGATCACATGCATTACCACACAAACAACAGTACTATAAACCACATGATCACATGCTTACCACACAAACAACAGTACTGTAAACCACATGATCACATGCATTACCACACAAACAACAGTACTGTAAACCACATGAATACAGACTTTCAGACAAACATATTATTTTTCTTGCTATAAAACACATGCTCACTGCAACAAACAATCATTAGTCAAATACATCTTCCACCCAGTGCGCCATTAGACCTTCTGTACCCGGACATTGATAATGACATCTTTCTGACAAAAACTTTCTTGGTATCCTTGGAGACTTAAAAAAAATATTTGTTTGGTTTATAGATACTTGTTTCTCCACAGAATGAAGAGCACTGACTATCTGTTAAATATATAAATGCAATAAAAAAAATAATGAATAAGAGAAACAGAGAATTTTCTCCCAGAAATTCAATAATTACAAGATATTAAAGAATTACACACATATTCACCCACACATACACACACTGACCATACACTACATTCTGCTGGCAAGCTGGGCCAAGCGTTTCTATGGCTCAGAAAATTAAGAGAAATATTCATTACACATTTGGTTGTCAAGGTAGGCACATTACATTTACATTTTCCACAAACCAGCAAAAAAGGAGCCAGAAAATTACCGTTCCATCCATGTTCGCTTTTACTTCATGCACATTACTTTTAACTGACAAGGAAAGCTCTAGAACCCATCAAAATAATGCAGTCATAGGTTAGCTCTTTTTATGCCTTTCAACTTCATGCGAGTGGTTTTGACATTTTCCCATCCACTTTCGGTTCGACTCATAAACACAACAAACACACAACTCACCCGTCTCCATGAGTGGCTGACGCCGACGCTCCAAGAATCCCCGCCTGGCTTATGTTCGTAGCCGCCTGGGGATTGCACACGACATTAGAGACTCTATAGAGCTAATGAGAGAGGAAGCCTTGCAAAAACAATGCTTCTAATTAGTACAATTCCATAGTTTCTGATCGCTGAAACCGCCTTGATACAGACATACACAGAGACAAAAAGCCACTAGTTTTACAATTTAAAAATTTTATTTGAACTGATGAGCTCACACACACATACACACACACCCACACAAAACACACACCCACACACAAAACAAACACACACACACATACACATTAAAACAAAAACCAAAAAAAAAACAACCCAAAAACCCAGATTGAAAGGCAGTTAGACAGGCAGATAGGCAGATAAACAGACCGACAGACAGACCAGCAGGGAGATAATAAGATATGTAATAAATAAACATGTACACATATATAAATATGTACACATGCAGAGAGAGAAGGAGAGAGAGAGAGAGAGAGAGAGAGAGAGATGCAGTCCAGTCTAGTGCGCTCAAAGTCAATTCGCTGTTTAAAAAAACACACACACACACACAAAAACTTGCTTTACGTCAACTCCTCTTTATTTAAAGTCACTTTTTTTTTGGTCCCGAGGAGCTGACTTTAACCAGATTCTATTGTACATGTACCTGTGAATTCCCATCTCTTGGCAGGATTTTCGCTGGGCTGGTTGTTGGCTACATAGGTAACGATAGCCACTGAAAGACAGGAATGATCAGATCAAAATGCAGTCCGAATGGTGTCAATGTGCAGCTATACTTTTCTATTGAATTGTATGCTTTCTTTTGGGGGTTTCCTGTGTTCTGAAGTCAAAGATAAGATTGCAGGCCTAAACCAAAATTAAGCAATATTGTCAGCACCAGTTTGATGTCACTGGGTTTGAGCAGAAGTTAAAGCATCAGTCTAGTTACACACTAAGAAATTTTTATATTTCAGAAATCATGGACATACTAAGGAGGAAAACGTTTTTCTTCTTCCCAATTAGCACAACAAGGAATGAATATAATTTAAGAGACGGTGCAGATCTCACATTTCCCAAAGTGGCAAATTGTTTTCCGCCCTCCTCCTCCTCCCCCCCCCCCTCCTTCCCCAGCATGCATTTCATTTTGGTCAGGTTTATGCGTACTTAGACACAGCCAAAGCTTCACCTTTGCCGTACTTAAGAACCATTAAAGCTTAACTTTTCATCGTACTTGAAAACGGCAATGGTCTTGATGTTCGCCGTACTGAAGCATAATTTGATTGATGGGGCCCAAAAAGGACGGAAATTAACATTAAATATGTTGACTGACTCAGGGGACTGGTTAGCGATTCACACCAAACAATATGTTGTTACAAAGTGCATTCGTTAGGCTTTTCATTCGCCTTCATTCATCCCCATTTTTCTTTTTCATGAGAACCTGGAAGGTTTTGAAAGCGAATGCTTGACACAAAAGTGGTAAAATGCATTACCTTAATCGTTAGTAAAAATGTAGCTAGATTTTGAAACTTGGTGTATAGAGATACTTATTTCTCCATAATCATGAAGTCATCCAATGAAATGAATGACCATGAAAAGTCCTTCGAAAAAGAATCTCTCTATCTTACCCATCAAAAATCTCCCCCCCCCCCTTTTGTAAATGATAATAATAAAATCTATTTAAAAACTGATAAAATGGGAAGCTGTGCCTCTCATATATAAAATCAGTCATGACCTACGAGTTTGCAAACAAGAGAATTTTGGTTGATACGGCTAGTCCACCTGTGACCTGATTACGCGGTCAAAATATACATCTCACATTTCCTGTCCTCCTTTTTCTTCTCTCCACTCCCTCTCCCCCCTCCCCACACACACTTTACTGCACTCACTGCACGTCTACCGCGATGTTTTCCTATGGGGGACACTCGGACGTCAAATTACAACATGACTGCTGGCATCGTCAGGAAGACTAAGAGGGTTTTTCCCTTCAGGGCTATTAATGCCAAAAGATGACCTCACTTTTTAAATTTGTTTATAATACCATCAGAAGAAAAAAAAAAAGAGTAAAACATTATATCGCCATTGTTCACTCCCCTCACCCTAAAAAAAAACAAGACAAACAATCAATCAATAAATCAGTCAGTCAAACAAACAAACACAAAATAAAAATAACAATGATGAAAAAATTTGTTTTGAAAACATGCAGCTCTTATCAAAATAGTCTAAGATGGAAACAGTGTATAGGCTTTAATAAGAATTGTGGATAACTGTGGCTAGACCCACCTGTACTATCCACCACTCCTTGGATGGCCTCTGTGGTCAGGCTGATAGCACCCAGGGCTCCGTTGACAGATTCGCCGGCCTCTGGAGGTTTGTGTCCACAGAAGACATGGAATAGTGTTATTTGTGTGTTCATAGATGTTACACAGTCAGGCTGATATGTAGAATTAGAGGGAGATACACAGATGCGCACACCCAGAGAACAAACAAAGAAAAAAAAAGAGAGAAAGAGACAGAGAGAGAGAAAGAGAAAGAGGGAGAGAGAGAGAGAGAAAATGAAAAATGACATGAGCTCTTTGAGGTCTGGTCTATATCAAGCCTCTTCTTAACCAGAGATTCCTCTTGACTTCTCTGATGTTTAGGAAAACACACACTGTGACAAAACACAACATTTTTTTCGTTTTGGTTATAGACAAGACTACAAAAGTAGATTGAGCCAGTTTGAGAAAGCAAAAGTTAAATTTGGTCAAAGACGTATTAGTATAACTCGACACCGGACGCTCTCATTCAGCTTTTAGCCGCCATTTCTCTATTTGAATTAAGTGAACGTCGCTCATCTATGGGATGCATCTGAAAAGAAGCACATATAGTAGAGACCCGCCCCCCCCCTCTCCCACTAAAAACAGTGTATGGTTGAGAAATTTAGGACTAAAACATTTCGCTATGAGTGACAAATTTAATAAATTTTAAGCCCATCTGACCCAAATGCCCTCCAAATGACAATAATAATGTTTACATTAATTTAAGGGGAAATAAGTAAATAAGTAATTGGTAGGAGTTGACACAAAAAGAGGACTAAAGGGAGACCTTTACCATACATTCACCCTGACGCTAATCTGTGAATCACTCGAAAGAAGGAATGCAAGGTAGGAAGACAAGAAAACATGAGGATTTAAAACAAAAAAGATAAAAAAAGAAATACAAGAAAGTCAAATTATTTGAGTTGTACATGTGTGAGTAAAAAAATAAAAAATAAATGAGGCGCCACTGTGAATACGCATAGAAAGAAAGAAAACAAAATGCACCTGTACAGTTCAACTTTAACAAATAAGATTCCATTTTCTTTTCGGGTTAGAGGTGATAGATGTAAAATGCGTACGTTACTTATTAATATAATCTTGGACACTTTAAGAATGCAAGGAGATGGCGAAGGATTTTCTTTTAAATCATCCATTATTGTTTTTTTCGAGTAAACCTCCACCAGGAGGTTGAAAGACATATATAGAATGTAAATTATTGTTTTTTCTTCTTCCTTTTCACTTTCTTGCCTTCGTTCTTTTCACTGGTTCACGAACTAACATAAGGCTTAATATGTGATAAATTTCAATAAGCTTTCTTTTAGTTCCCTTGTCGTATTATTATTTTTTGTTTCTTCCGTAATTACTACTCACTGCTATTATGATTTGGAGGGCATCAAGGTTCATCAGGATTTAAATTTATAATTTTTGTAACTCACAGCAAAGAGGTCTGGTCATGAATTTCCAACCCAACCCGTCTTTCTAATGTTTTTGCCATACGCGCTTACTTCAATAGTGCAGTCGTTTCCCTGACATGGAGCGCCGACGCTCTGTTCAAACTGGACCGGAAATCGGCCATTCGTGCCGGGTCTGTTATACTTACATTATACTTATAGTTTGATAAAGTAATTTAA
This sequence comes from Peronia peronii, assembly GCA_039654565.1. NCBI lineage: Eukaryota > Metazoa > Mollusca > Gastropoda > Systellommatophora > Onchidiidae > Peronia > Peronia peronii. The sequence continues at coordinate 8,432 of JBCEWB010173453.1, forward strand.
AGCTCCTCTGACACTGAAGAGCGAATAGAGAAACCTACTATGGGTCTTTCCACCTGCATACCGTGAAAAAAAAAAAAATGAGTGATTTTTTCCAAGGCAGCATCACTTGACTAATCATCCGTTAGGGTTGGGACCAGGCAAAGTTGGGATTAAGATTAGGGTTAGACTTAGGGTTAAATTCACACCCTGCCTTGTGAAAATCAATACCTATTATTAAAAAAAGTCCCTGCTATCGACAAGTGTACACATACTTTCCTTGGCGTCCACAGAGTCACAGAGATTGTTGAGCAGTGTGAGGGCAGAACTCAGAATCTGAGCAGAGTAGGTGACTGGATCTGTGTAGTGAACATTGAAAGAAACAGACATTGGTTATCGGAAACTTTGTGAGTCTATAACAAACAAACAAACAAACAAATAAACAAACAAACAAACAAACAACAACAACAACCAAAACACTATGAAAGGACAACACTGGTGTTTTGTGGTCTTTTCTTTTAACACTTAGTCAGTAAACCAGAGTTATTTTTTCATTTTTTTTTAGAAAATGAAACAATGCGACAAGTTATCTTTTTATCCCGAGGAGAATTAGATTTCCTCTGGGTAGAGAAATTACAAAATTTTGACGAAAAGGACATTTTATCAAGGTACACTTCAGAGGTCACAGAAATGGCTAAAATGAAAGTGCGTTGCATGAGGGGCAAATAAAGACAAAAAGAGAGATAGACAGAGTGATACAGAGAGGAGGAAGAAGAAATACACATAGTCAGAAGGTAAACTACAAACACATGAGGTAAATCTGTAACAGTAGATTAAATAAAAGGTAGATAGATACATGGGCAAACAGATGGATAGACAGACAGAAAAACTGACAAAAAGATTCATAGTGGAGCGCTGGCAAGAGGATAAGTGCATAAGTACAATATAGGAAAGAAAACAAAGAGAGAGAGAGAGAGAGAGAGAAATAAAGACAGAGAGACGGAGAAGGGAGAGAGAAGGTGCGTGAAGGACGACATGCAGATAGATAGTATGTAGATAGATAGGTAGATCGGTAGGCAGATAGGTAGGTTAATAGCTACTTATTTGGATATAGGCAGGTAGGTATAAATATATGCTTATGGCTATGGAAGACGTGCATAGATAGGTTTGTTTGTTTGTTTGTTTGTGTTGGGGTCTAGCGGCACATCAGCACGATCACGGCTATATTGTACCAAACACGGTAAAATCCGTTACCACGTCAAGACGAAGAGAGGAAAGAGAGCGGCACAGAAGACAGGAGCAAGGAGAGAGAGAAGACATGTCACTCCTGGGACGTCGAGGATGGCATTCCATGGGAGACATCCTACCGATGGCTGGTTTTCACCGCCTGCAGGTGGGAGCAAAGAACTACTTATATACCGCGAATGAGGTTTGCCCCGAATGAGGTAGGCAGGTAAGCGGTTCAACAGGTAAGTGAATGGGGAGGCAGAAAAGAAGGTGGGTTAGGAAATAGATAGATCAATAGTTAGGTAGCCAGATAGGTAGAAAAATAGATAGATCAGTAGGTATAGAGGTAGATGAATAGGTTGGTAGATGGGTAGGTACGGAGATCAGTGTGTCGGTAGATGGATCGGTTGGTATGTTGGTAGATAGGTAGGTATCTAGGTAGGTAAATAAGTTGATAGATAAATAGATAGATAGATAGATAGATAGATAGATAGATAGATAGATAGATAGATAGATAGATAGATAG
>JBCEWB010173475.1:0-10159 GCA_039654565.1 Peronia peronii
AGCACTGTAATGTTAATTTATTGCTCAGTCAACTTCTGAGTTAGCCAGTTATTTGATTTTATGTCTTCTGAGTACTATGCAACATAAATCAAATTTCGTCATTTACTTTTGAAATGACTGAGAAAATAAAATTACATGTTAATTTTGACATAAAATCCAAGATGGCTGCCATTTCTATGGCAACCATGCATTTTGTTGAATGTTTTCTTGTGTGAATGATCATTTCTTAACTTGTATTACATTATAATCACAATAATTGCTTCATTTAAGTAGAATTTTAAAAAAGTAATTTTATACTATGGAGCCCCCTTAAATTAAAACACACGTGAAGTGTCCTAGGCTATACAGATTATGATTAAAACACAGGACGAGCATCCCAGGCTACACAATGTAGGAAAGAGAGTTTGTTAAATCTCTGTTATTCTGTTACCTCTGTTTTCCCTATCATAACTTTCCTGTCTCCCTAATGGGAGACGCGATGTTGATGAAACCAAGCTTCACTCTTTAACGTTTTTGACAAGGTTTGAGGTGTGGATTAAGCTGTGTGAACAGTGACTACTGTTTAATGAATGACAGACATACTGCATAATTAATTTTATTGTCAGGCCCAATATTCTCTCACCCTGCACAAATCAGGTCACATTTAGATAATCATGTGCCCATATACTGGTTTTCAGTCTTTGATTTTCTTTTTGACTGCTGATGTCATACAAGTATGCCAGATTTTTATTTAAAATCGAGATTATACTTTCCTGTTTCAACAAGGAATAGTTATGTTTGTGCGTTGTTCAGAGGACCCCTCACTTTCATGCAAGTTAACTCGTCATTTCTTTTGAAGATTAACTAGTAATCCTGTTTTGAGTTCATTATTTTACACATTTTGGCATCACATTATAATGATTAGTTTTTCAGGATGTGAAAGATTTTTATCGGTAGTGGGTTACAGATGTGACATCTGTTTTTTTCATTGACATATCAGTATCCTTCACATCTTGAGTTTAACACTTAGTATTAGAAATTTTGAAAAACAGCACTTGGTAGTTTATATTTCTTTCTTGCAACACTGACTTAGCCAGAAAACATTCACTGTATCACAACATTCAGTAGTATTGAAAAGTATTTTGACAACAAAAACCTGCTAAGTCTTCTTTGGTGTGCAGCTGTTAAACCAAGTATTAACCTGGAGTCTCTTACCTTGTCAAGACTTGTTGATCTTAGGATTATGTTCCTGTCCCAGTTGGTTGCCGCACTACATGAAGTGGAAAAGATGAAATTGAAAGTGATGAAAAGTGCTTTTCTGTAGAATTATGCATGAGCTTTGTTTGAACTGCTGTTCAGTGACTAAAACCTGTGGATCATGTTCAGTCATAATTTATTGTCCTTTCAAATTTTCTTCTGCATTATTTGCAGCAATTGCAGGAGTTAACTTTGAGATGGTAAATACCAAAACTTTGGTTTTAATTTCTGTGTTCATGCTAGAGAAAAAGAAATGTATAAATGAATTAGCGGGCGCGAATGAATTCTTCCCCCCCCTTTCCTTTTTTTTTTTGTTGTTTGAGTTATTCTGTTGTGTGAAATTTTTGTGAGAATATATAGTGTTTGTTGGGGGTTTGCTGTCATCATATTATTCACTGTGCTACATTGATACATGTATCCCAGTTTCTCTCAAAACCACATTAACAATAGGGTGTGAAACTATTTATTGGTGGTTTTTTACATGGACAGACATGAAGTAAGGCCCAAATGAAATGGAACAATATGTCTGCTTTTAATAAAATGGTGATCTAATAACTATGGATACAGTATGGCAGCTTAATTGGCCAGTTGGCATAAATCTTGATTTTCCTTTGTCTGAAAAAGGAGACGTGGTTTTGTATGGAGGCAGAAGCCTAGCATCCCGCCCGTATCAATGGCATCAGTTCATAGCATTATACTGTACATGTACTTGAAATTATAGCAAAACTCTCTTGATGATTTTGTAGATTGACATTGATAATTGCCAGCCTCTTAAGCAGTTACTCACTGATAAATTCAGCATACACACGAGATAAGAATGGCAGTGAGAGTTGGGTCACAACTGCTATGTCTCTTAATTGCTCGGTTTAGTGAACTGTTTTCCCAGTTTTTATGGATGTCCTCATAAGTTGTCAAACGGATTGTTATTTTTTTTTTTTGTGGTAAATTCTGTTCGAATATATGAAATGCGAATGAAATGAAAATGAAGATGCCATAGAAAAGGCAACTAGAATTCAGTACCCAAGATTGATGGGGTATCATACAAAATGATTTGTAGTATCCCAACAAAATTATAAAGAATAAATAAATTAGTTACACCGTGCATTGGCATACTGATAATAGGTGCCCTCCCATGAAAGACAGTGACAGAAGTTCTACTTTATGACCAGCTTTGTTAGAAAAGATGTTTGTGGATCTTAAAAAAAATGTTTTTTTCAAGATCCCAAAACGGTAACAATTTTTTCAATCAGACTTTTTGTAAATCATGAATATTATTTCACTAAATAAGACGTGATATTCTAGCTATGTTGGTTTGCTTCTTGTTTTATGATATATGGGAAAACATAGTCCCTTTTATTGATTTTTATTGAAATTTGTCATACAATACAAGGTTTAGGGATGCAGTTTTCTGGCAAGAATATTGAATCTTGTCTCAGTGTATTGAGTTTTTGGTATCAGGTCTGTTATATTTTCTGAGCTTTTTTGAGGCGTTTGGTTTGTAAGAGGAATAAAATTCTCAACTTGCTTTCATGTCGTCTTGAAATGATTCAAGACCATTTGCTTAAGAAAAAAACAAGAGGATGGATATTATTATAAAAAATATACATTGTCAAGATAAAGGCAGTTATTTTGATATGTATGAATAAATGATGTCACCTTCACATCATGATGAATTTTTGTCCATTTTAACAATATTCATAGAGACGGGCTAGTTTAGAGACAGGTTAGTCATGATACTGACGCAGCTCCAGTACAGTGTGCTGAAACTTTTAGATCTCTGATTCCTCCCTGTAAGCAGCTCTTGATGATGTGAATGTATGAAGCTAAAAATGATATCCCAAAAGTTGTAAATGTAATAATTCAACTGAAATCTTTACAGTTGTATGGTATGCTACATTGTGCACATGTAATAACCTGCTGTGGGTATTTTGGATTTCTGTTTGAAAATGCTGCAATAAATATGCTGATGTTGAAATATTTCATTTTGTCATTGTGATTTCATTTTCAGTATGTGAAGTGGCTTTGTCCCCAGTGATGTACATGTATGACTTATGAGCCAAGCAAAATATAGTTTTGTCAGTCTTGAGTTAAATACATGAAGTAGCTGACATGTATAGTATAATGATGAAATCTCTGGACTACATGGACAGAAATTGTACAAGCTTGCACAACTCCTAGGTTTTTACAGTTTCCACTTGAGTGTATTTTTAAAAAAACAAAAAAACTTACTGTAGCATTTTCTAATTAATCTCAAAGTATTTGCACATAATTTTTTCTTAAATTTCATCAGTTTCCAGCATTGGCATTGAAAATATCGTTCCCTTCCAAAAAAATACACATACATGTCTGTGTAAGAACATGTATAGTAACTCTGATTGGCTGTGGATGGATAGGCACTATAATGCCTTGAACCTTAACTCAAACCCTAACCCATACCAACTTTAGTCCTTATGGGATATTTTTTAAACATCACAATGTATGGTGCCTTTGAATTCACCGTTAGATAGGCATTTTGATGCATATACAAACTCCATATGTCTGTCCTCCCTGTAGATCTACCAGTGATATAGGTGGGTAATATGGTACCAATGAAAATCCACTTCCATGTTTGATTAAAAACTTCAATGTTACCAGAGATAATCCAATAAAATTTTCACAATATGTATGCTCATGTCATGTATACTAACAAGAATATTAATACTCACTTGACAAAATTCCCATCCAATTTAAGAAAGCTGGAAACAGAGCTATGCAAAATTTATACATCTGCCCCTCCCCTCCTCCAAACATAATAGGATTACAATAAATGTACATGTAGTTCTACCATTTGATTCTGGTACGACTACTATTAAATCCTTTCATAATACATGTACAAGCATTCTTTGTGGATAAAAATTTCATTTATTTCTTCCATTTTGACATATGAATTTCAGCAGTAGTGGGTGAATGATTTCATTTGCAGAAATGCTTTGTCTGAAAATATAACTCTCTTCCCATTTTTTCACATATAGAAAACACAGCAAACACATATTCAAAACACACCCAACACAATATTAAATGACAACTTGAACTTTATTGGTAAAATCATAGGTCCAAAATAGGAACATTATTTCAAAAATTTACATGCCACCTCATGGTAAAAAATACAAACTTCCAATAAAACACAGTTACATAAGGTTAGAATACATCTGAACTGAAACAATAGATGACCTGAAAAAAAAAAAGTTTATGTTCCATTTGGTATAAAAATTTCTAGCAAAATTGGTACAGTTTCTGCATTTCTGACAGCAAAAAAAAAAAATTTTTTTTTTGTTTAAAAACGATGGAAAATTATTGCCTAAAGAATTTCTTGAGATAGGACCTCATTAGGATACAATTTAGACAAATTTAATGCTATTAAGTTTACCATCTAGCTCAAGACACACACAAACACACAACACTGATGATGAATGGACAAATGGTAGGATATGAGATACAATTAAGATGATACCATGTATTAAACAGGCAATAGTAAAAAGATGAATAAAATAAACTAAAAATGTTAAACATTACTGCCTCAAAAATGACAAGCAACAGATACAATTTCTGATGGTGCAATGAAAATGCTACATGATTGATGATGGATGTCAAAAGGCTGTAGACAATTTTCAACATCAATACTGTATATAATCCGCTCTAAGAAACAGTTTTTTTATCACAAATTATTTAAGTGACACGCCAGTGACACAAGAAAAGGTGCAGCAAAATTAAATAAGAAAAAAACAATTTAAAAATATACTCTATCCATTAAATTAGAACAAAAAAAAACAAACAAAAAAACGGTAATTTCCACAATCATCTTAATTTTTCTGTTGCTTTTCACAAACTGCTGATTTAGACACAACTCAAAGAATTCATGATAAAAATAGTTTCTGTTGCACATATTTACAGCATGTCAGATTTTTCTGTTTGTTTTTGTTTTGGGTCTTGTCAGATGAATCGGAATACATGCAGCAGTATATATTTACAAACTCAAGCAGTTGCCTAATCTATATACATATTAGATGATTCTGAAAGTTGTAGAGTTTTTGAGGTTACTGCAAAATTCTATGAGTATGAATGCTTACTGAGATGATCATCAAAAGGTTGCACAAACAGGGCTATTGTACAGTTGTAAATGAAAATGGATGAAATGAGAAAATCAAAAATGATATATTAAATATATTAATCTTTTCAGCCAAAATTTTGCACAATAGCAATGAAGAAAATGGTTATGCATCACACTAACATTACAAGAGTTTGAATGCTAAAAAATCAAATTGTGATAAAAATAAATACCTCTATGCACGATTCAAAATGGTTTAAAAAAAAAAAAGCTATAAAGTGCATACTGCCTAAAATCTGCCCAAGCTAAAAACGTAAGAACAAAGCTGCTGAACCTTTGAGTTTCATAAATTTTCATGACTATAGTTATTTATTTGTCCAGCAGAGCACCTATAACACCACATCTTACCATCTGCTCAAGCATCTCAGTGGGACCTATTGGTAGCTTATGGGGATGCTAAAAAAAAAATCATTACAAATGGGTCAAAATGAGGGGAATTAGGAATCAATGCTAGAATTTTGAGAAAAAAAAAAAGTGGGGGAGGAATGATTTTTAAGGTTTATTTATTCATTTGATATTTTGTGTTCTACAAGGTTTCTCAATGTTCTGTTAAAAAGTTCTCTCCAGAGTAATATCATCTCAAAAGATTCTAGAGTCTTTTATGGCAAATAAAATACATATTAAATACCAAAATGGCTCTGCAACGATTTAAATTTTAAGTAAAAGCATTATGAGTTTTTTCTGTAGAAAAAAAAATGATGTTTACCAGCACAGCTGGAACCAATGAAAATGCTGAGCAGAGGAAGAGTGCATTCAATTTAGAAATAACTGGCAAAAAAGGAAATATTAAACCTACATAAATTAAATATTACACTCTGATTGTCTACATATTTTCTATATTGAAATATTATGTAAGAAAAGATATTAAGTTCTTCAATCTGCAAAATTATGGCTAAAAATGTTTAGATTCACCTTTTTTTTTATTTTTTTTATCATAACTTTGCAAAATATTTGCATTTAATCTACAGAAAAAAGTACAAATACAAATCTGAACTTATACAAAACATAAATTTAATATGGCTTCATTCCCATGACTCTGGTGTTTCCTTTGCAATGATCTTCACAGCATCCCCTTCCACTCTCGGTATAGGTCATGACAGTACCTCCTCTGTCTGCAAAGGAGTTATCTTAGCCACCTCATGAAAGACACTGGAAGATAAAAAAATATATATGTGAGTGAACCTACAGTTATAAACAAGATGTCGAGGGCCACCATAAACTCTGGCTATCTTTCAAAAAGTGGCTAACTAAATGGCTCTAAATGCTCTAAATCCCAGTCCCAGTCACACAGATTTCATATGACACACAAGCTTTTTCTACTGTTATACAACAGCACCATTAGACTAATGAGAGAAAAATAGTTTCATACAAAAGTAAAAGAGAACTGCTAAAATAACATGTTCACAGGACACATATTGTAAAAGCTACATTGAGGATAAATTTATGAATGTTATATTAATCCCTATTGATTTTAGAAAGCAGAGACAGATCAATAATGTTTTTAAAAAATCCAACATCAGGATTCAAACATCATGAAAATTAATTTTCAGAGGACCCCGATTACACTGCATTTCAAAAGCAGTGGCAAATTCTTGATAAGCAGGAACTATTGTATCCTAGATGTGAACCAATTCTGTAAACGTTCTTACAACATATTCCGAACAACTACACTTCCATCATCCACTGTTTCTCTTTAAAGGACTGTCCACTTGCTTTCTCTGCAGTTTCTAGTACTTTCCTTATAAAACAAGGCCATGCAACTGTTAGTTATCAAAGTAGGTGATCAGAATGCGTGTTTTATGGTTTGGCCAAGGGGAGTTGAAACGTCAAAATTTACTTGGGATAATGCAAAACATAGACAAATAGATTCTACTTAGGTATTTAGGGTCATTTGCTTATGCGAAGGATCTAGCCAGACCATCTTAACCTTACAAGTGCGCTGCACGTATATATACAACAGGTGAAATGCTCTTTATAGTGCGCATCCTGGATTTATACGGTCTGGCCTCTACGCTGTGATGTTTCTCATCTTGTCGACCAAAATTAGATTTTATTGGACTTAGTTTTGTCAAAATATCACATAATAGGTATGGCTGCATCTTAGTACAAGATTTTTCAATAGTCAATGATTTTTGTCTTAGAATAAGATTATGAGAAAACTCATAGATAGAGCCGAATCTTGGCAATAGGTAACAGAAAGACGGAAGAAGAGAAATCAAAGGCCACATGGCCTGCTCAAGTCCTCTCAAATGGTCTATAACTACAATCAAAAGAAACGATCATGCAGGAGGAGCGTATCAAATACATGTAACCTCTTTGTTTACACACTGAATAAGAACGCAGACTCCCCTGACCACTTGACCCACTCAATAAGTTTCGCATTGACCAGCGATCAAGCTATTGAGAGTATAAGTGAGCTGTAATTGCTATGAATGAATGAAAGCTAAAGTATCCTATGTATTTATTAGTTTATGTATCAGATAGCTCTCTTGTGCTCTCACTCTATGGCGTTATTAGATCACAATAATGTATGTATTTCTTTGTAGTCACTGCTACCCCCATCAACATCGCTGGCCTCATCTAAGTCCATGTGGTCAGAGGGATGATAGCTTGTAGTTTGTGCTAAGATTCTATAAGATAACGTAAATACACCCCTATGCGAAGTGGTTTAGTCTGGGCAGTTATATTAGGTTATGATCAAATCTGTAATGGAAATAGCCTGTGTGACGAGGGGTGATAAATTTGACATCCATATAGAATTCACATGTCTTTGTGAATACAAGCCCTTCTCCTACCATCAGCTCCTTTCAAATAATATGTGTGAAGAAAAGGTGGAGTTAGCGGAGGGGTTAGAGGAAGACATTTGGTCAGTATGGTGGCCAATCTGGGCCTGCATTGTGTCACTCCGAAGCCAAGGTGGAGTCTCTATAGTCAAAACAAACACCATGATGCTAAGCACTGGACCGACGATGCAGATTGACAAGCCCGGCAAGGCGTGCTGCAGGGCGTTGTAGCCCTTAGGCTGAGTGGCAGTTCTAGAGTTAATATCTCTAAAGAAGGATTTCAGCTGGCACTGCTAATACAGTGGTATTCACCTAAGATCCCGGTTGCCAGGAGACAAAAAAAGTGTGCTCTTAGGCAGATTGAAAAGTTACGCAACCCGTCTGGTCACAGACTGTAACCACTACTATGGTTGACCATTACCGTTAGTTAAAGATTTATCTATACAATAAGTACAGCCCTCTTCCCTGTGTGTGTGTGTTATAATTAGATCTAACAATTCCTGATCTTTTTAAGCATATAATTACTTCAATAATGCCCAGCGTTTAAACATCAAGTGAGTTTTCACATAATGGTTTTATTGTTGAAAACATGATATTGCTATGCTACCCTACGGAGGATCGTACAAATCACTCAAGTGTTTACAGATCGACAGAAGAAGCAAAACAAGTGACCAGTCAGGAGGCTAAACTTACTCCTTGCTGTCCCATGTGTTGTCAAACAAAGAAATGCTTACCGCTATGGCTTAGTCCACAATGTGGTCTAATTATGCAGTCATACATCAATCATCATTTCTATTCCTTTGTCTACCGGTTCTCTCCACCCCTGTCCCCATTTTGCTGCACAACTAGCACTGTGCGTTTCTCTCAGGTGGACAATATGATGTGAAATTATACCGTAAGTACTCTCATGTCTTGGCCCGACACCGGGCTCTTAGACGGTTTAACGAATCATGATTATACATGTTGGGTACACACAGTGTGTTGTGAGCGATTTTTAGCGGATCGTAATTGTATATAATGGGTCACCGAACGTGTCTGAGATACCCTGTAAGCATTTTGTAGGGAATGGTTTTTAGTCAGACATCGTGTGTGTGAAGTACATCACATGTGCGCACTACGTCACGGTTCTATGTGTCCCAGTAGTGATAGTGAGGACTGGTAGGTTCGAGAGAGTTCAAGACAGTGAGGACTGCTAGGTTCGAGAGAGTTCAAGACCGGCTGGTGTCTATATAAGATAAGGGCTCTGCCGGAGAAGAGAAAAGGTGCAATGCAGTGAGTGTCGTATGCATCAGAGTTAGATAGCTGTCCTGAAGTTTATATTGTTATCAAGCACCCGCAATAAATTCTGCATTATTTTGACGTCGAGGATTCCTGTTCCTATTTCTCTGTTCCTATGTGCGTCTCGTCTGTATTCACCACCTGACTCAGACTACCACTTACAACGTCACAACTAACATCCACTCACATTCAAAGTTTGTGAAAGGTGGATTTTTTGTTTGGGAGCGGGTTCTTAGAAGGGTAAATTATAGAGAAAAAATTCCGTTTCGCAGCAGAGTCAGGTTCTTAGGCGGACTGGGCTCGTAGATGGAGACCACTGTATTTCAAATAAGCAAACTAATCACCAAAATTACTTTTTTAAAAGTTTGACCTGGGCCACAATGCTAATTTCTTTCCCTCCGAAAACTAGCCTCAAGACCCAAGTTGCGAAAAAAAAAAAGAACTGCCATATATGTGTCAGCTGTCATGTATGTTATTAAATAGAATCTTATCTTTACCGACTTTTGACCAACTTATAAATATTTATGTTAGGTTTGCTAAATGTCATTCCAAAGTTTATGAATTAATTATAGATGGTTGTAGTGGACAAGGTATTCATCTGAAGCAAGAAGATTGTGACAAAAGCATTCCTTGGATGTTTTTTTGAGGGTTGGGGGGGGGGGGGGGGGGGGGGGGGGGGGGGGGGGGGGGGGGGGGGGGGGGGGGGGGGGGGGGGGGG